>BOPP01000025.1:3783034-3796077 GCA_017312745.1 Gryllus bimaculatus
TTATTTATTTATTTATTTATTTACTTATTTATTTATTTTGATCCCCTGCCCAGACACTGCACCCTTGTCTTTTGACCTCAAGTATTTTATCTGTTACTTGCTTCATTCTCTGGCTGAGCGGGAATGGGATCTGATTCGGATGGGAATTGGCGGAGAAATTAATTTCTCCAGGAATTTAGTCAGGGTACATTTTCATGCTCCAAGGGAGACGTTGCTTGCTGAGAATTTTGTGCCCTTTGAAATCATTGATGATACTACAGCAAATACTTTCTCTTGATATTCCTAGATTTGCTGTTATTGAAAATTCAAAGAGTTCAACGAAAGTGATTGCGGCGTTATCTTAAGCGTCCTTTCATCTACCCGTGAAAAAAGAGTACGTAGGGTAGGGTAGCACGGCAAGGATAAGATGCAAATACAACGACATTATTTTTACGTCTAAAGAATGTTCGAGGCTGGAATAGACGGTGAATATTGGACATTCGATATTCATAATGCAAAGAAAGCATACTCGTAGTCATTGTTAGAGAGCGCATTTTTCAGTAATTACATATTTTTTCTCTTTCTACTTTCCGTTCTCAAATTTGGAATCTTGGCGATTAGTCGATGGCGTCCTAATACAATATCCATTTTCTTCGTTATATACTTTTACATATTTAGTTATATACTACATATTTTACTTATTTTGAAATTTTCAGAAAATATTTTTATTCTATCAATTTTCATCAATGTTTTTTATAAAGAGAAGTACTTTTAAATAAATATTATTAATAAAATATAATATGTGTATTATTAAATGTAAATAATTCATAAAAGAAAAATTAATAACGCGTCGGAGCACTCATCGAAGGTGAAATGATAGGAATGTGTAATTTATATGAAACATGCTAATTGTCTTCATTCGATGAACAGATTTAAGAATTTGTAGATATTCCTGAGAAAATAATTGTTTAAAAAATGCCTAAACTTTACCTAAAATTGCACGAAAACTACTCATATATATTCGGAAAATTGTACGGAACATTTTTTCAAGACCTGTCTTTCAAGAACAGGTATTATTAAAGAAAAACTCTATCTTTAATACTGCAGTTGAAGGAAAATCCCGGAAAATTTGATCTTTTGCAATTTTCGAAAAATGATGGATTTAAACGAAAATGAGACTTTTTTAAGATATCTTTACGCTATCCTAGGACAAAGTTTAATAAAAAATTGTTGAGCCTTTTTGAGCAAAGTTTAAAAATGTAATTAAAGTTTAGAGTAAAGTTTTCCCCATCATCAAAATATCCGAAAAGGGCCTCGAACTTCAAATTAGGAGGGCCTGGAGTTCCTTTAAATTGATCACGGAATATCCATTTTGGAGGGAATCGGTTGAACAGTTTAAACACTAGCGTTTACCATTGGCAGACTAACGGACAGACAGACCTTTCGCCGTCAGTCTATTTTTCGATATCAAGGACACACAAAACATGGGTTCTGACAAAACACGGGGTGTTTGAGGAAGAAATGCACTATATACAGAAACAAAGTGTATCCACTTTTTTGTTACCAGCGCCCGGCAATAACAGTTTTTCTGTAAAAAAAATCGTCATTCTAACACTTGTGACTTCGCAACTCTTATTTGATGGTGAATGAGAGAGAAGCTAATGAAGAGTTGCATATTAGTGCATTTTTTATACTAATATCTACTTTTTTGATCTTTGCATTTTTACCGTTTCTACGGCGCCGACGGTAACAGGGGCTAGCTCAGTGATTTTCAGCTCACTCCATTTTGATCTTGATTTGGCGACTTTTTTCCGGCCTGAGACCTTTCCTGACACCAACCACAGGGGATACATAGGCCCAATACACATGGGCAACACACACAATCACAAAACACACACTACCATGCCCGACGAGAATTCGAACTCACGATTCCACTGCTGCCTTAGCGATCTCGGATACACGGATCAGCTACACGGAGTGTCTAGGAATGAAATCTCTGCAGCATTCGTAGATCCTTTAATGGTTGGCTTGGTGTTTTCAATAAGTACAGTAACAGTACGCAGGACCCCAGTCCAATAAACTGTCAAAAATATATATTTTTGTTTAGAAAAATAATGTTTTAGTGAATCAGTCGGTAGAATAAGAAACAAGTGACAACATGAACGTGGAAACGAATTTTATATTCCCGTTAAAACAGGGGAACTTTCAAACTAGAAAACCAAAGTTAGGAAAATAAGCAATTTTAGGTTTCATCCGGAAACATTTCGAAAAGGTGGCACAAAAATTTAGCAGGAAAACTTAAAAGGCGGAAAGATACTTACACAGAAAGGCAATTGAATATAGGCAACTGATGTAAGTAGCTTTCGAAATAAGATGGAATTTCGGCAAAGCAGGTGACCCAGAGGGCAATGAACTTTGGGGAACGCGGCGAATTAAAAGGCAACATTTTCAGAACATCTGTAAAGTGCCAAATCAGAATAGAGGTAAAGAAAATATAAAACGTTTCAAAAGATCTCAGTGACAGAGGAAAGCGAGCGTTTTTGTTTTGATGAAAAAACAATCGAAAGCTAGACTGGCTGGAGAAGACACAGAGGGACGATAGATGGTGAGCCGATAACGTGGTTTCGGTGGTTTCGATAACATGGTATATTTCTTCTCAAGTTTTCAAGTGGTTTGAGGAGGGTGAATTTTATTAGAGAAAGGGTGTATGGGGAGCATGTGATGACGGTAGTAGTAAAGAATGGGGAGCCAGAAGAATGGCATTTTAGTTGGTTGCGTGAAACGCATTGGATGTGTGAAAAGTTTGGAACGACGAGCCCAGCTGAGGGAAGGAACAGATTGGCAAGCCGACAGCAACAGTATCGCCTAAAGGGAAGTGAACATTCGGCAGATATTATTCGCGCGTACGGCACATATTTTATAGGAACACCAAGTATTGTATATTAGATTTTTGTAAAACTCGAAACAACGTAGATGGTGATTACAACTATGACGTGCACGGTGTGAATGGGAATAGCTTAAATAGTTTGTCAGTAAGTGTGAATTGTTGAATCAGATATTTTGTTATTGTAAAAAGAAACAAGGTAAAAATGAGGGTTTTGTTTTTGTGTTACTGATTTTATCGGCAGCGTCACGGAGGTAAGTGGCGACGACGTGGGTTGTCGCCGCCGAATAAATAAGCAGTGCCGCTGAATACGGTGCTGAATGTAAAACAATGTTTATTTCTCCATTGGGTCGTAAACAAAGATAATTTCCCCGCCCATTACCAATAAATAATGAATAAAGAATCAGTTTCCCTGTCCTGTACAGGGGAAAACTTCAGTCCCACGACCCATTATAAATTTTTCACTGGTAACGCTGCCCATTCAAGAAGTATTATTTTAAAAATTGTAATAAACAGAGAGCTTGGATAGCACGGTAATACGTAAATGAGGTAAAGAAGTAATTGTAATAAAGACAGAGGCGCGACGGGACGCCCACAGAACATGCAGTCGTATTCTACCATTTGTTTCATCTGTTCATCAATAATTTAATAGTGAATGAATAGTGAATTCATGAATAATTGTATAGTGAGGTGATGTGAAGTGACAAAGGGGTTGGGGACATAATTCGGATGTTTAAAGATCTTACTTAAACTTCACATGGTGATTGTGTGTTTAAACTAATGGTGCTACAACAGCACATATTTCTCACGTTATTTTTTACTTTTCCGCCATATCATACTACTCCATAAACATGCAAAAGTGTTTTCAACCACCATACATTATTTTCCATGTTGAGAATGGAACTCAGGCCCTCCAATTTATACTCGCCGTCACCACACCCTCGCCTATCTACTACGTTACAGAAGCGCCGCAAGACTCGAACTCAGGCCGACACTTAATATGCAATTGACTCAACCCAATTTTTGCAACATACGAAATGACCCAATTTTTTCAATTACGAGAGTTCGCCGAAAATGGAATCAGAACCATATTTTATAACATTCCTTGGTACATAGAGGAGAAACTTTAAAGCAAAAATTTTGAGATGCTTTTGAGAAAAAAAAATTAATAACAAAATTGCCTGTTTTGCGCAAAACTACTCATATTTTCGAAAAATTGGGCATGACCTTTTTTCAAGATCTGTCATAAAGAACAGATTTCGTGAAGGAAAAAAAAACTATTATTAATATTGTAGTTGTCGCAAGACCCCCCAAAAAATCGCACTTCCAATTTTGCAATTTGCGAAACATCAGGGATTGCAACGAACATGAGACCAGCATTGTAAAGCTCAAATTCGGACCATTAAAAATGTAATTTTCTCAACCCAATATTTCTAATTATTTCACACAAATATCAAAACAAATTCGACAATTAAATGCGAATTTTAGCCTAAAAAATAGAAGTTAATAATGCGTCCCAGCGGCGGTGGTGGCTACGGCAAGTTCAGCTCTACCAGCGTGGCGTTGTGAGAGCAACAATGGGCGATTAATTTGGCATATATGCATGGTAAATATTTTCGTATGAATTGTTGCCCCAAACGTTCATTTCCATCTGTATTCGGAATTTAACTTGTTTATGGGTTTGAGTAGCGAATCAAGAATTTAAGAAAACATGCGCAGAAAACCCTTTTCTCCATAGTACGTGATAGTTTTAATTGTTAATTGAAAAAAAATCTAATCGCAGTATGGATAAATTTCTCAAAAAGCTACCAAAACACTCAAACATGAAGTATGTATTTTAAGTAAGGTAGGCATTTTAAAACTTGCATTGCCAAGAATTATATAATTACAAAGTTTGGAAGCACTTCGAAGCTTCAATAAAAACACGCATTACTTCTTGGGTACCCTGTCTCTACTCATTACATCATAGGATATCAGAGAATTATATAAGAACTAGTGCTAGAACAGCACATACTTTCCCGCCCCTTAGTAACGGTAATGTAATATTACACCGCATTTCCGTCTATATCCCAGCCAATGAGCGCTGCAACAAAGCGCTCATACAGCAATGACCGCTTCCAACAATTATGACTAGATAACGTATTAAAAGAAGTAATTTACTATACAGGTGTCCAGTAGCTCCCGTTAAAAAAAGTTCCTTTTTTGACATTTATAAAAATGGCAGATCCCGCGCAGTATCTGCCAAAGGTCTAGGCGTAGATTCGTTTCTTTCCTTTTTCTATGTTGAGTAAGGCAAAAATCGCTTGCCGTGCACTAGAGAGATTTTATAGCAGCAAGTGTTTTATGTGTACTATTCATTTCATCTATTAAATCTACTAAAATTCATTTTTGTTGTGTGATATAACCACGGTATGCAGGGGCGTAACAATGAACGCTGAACAGGAACCAAGCCTTATGGAAATTAACAAAATACTTGGAATGCTCGAATTGTTTTCCATATCTTCAATGTAAACAAATGCATTGTGCTTTAGAAAGCCGCAGGCGATAAATGATAGTCCCTTCAATATCTTTCCTTATGATTCATGTTAACAGCGTTTTGCAGCTGAAGTGTTCATTAAAATCGTTTATTGGCTGTAATATTGTCACCATTCGAAAAATTAAGTTTCGAGATAAAAACGTTTAAAATTTTACCTGGTGGTGGAATACAGACATGGCACGCTTAGTATCTGGTGCATTAAAGGGTAAACACTACTTTCGAAAGACTTCATCGGAGTTGTGTTAATAATAATTATAAAATATTTTAAAGTGTTCTCAGGCCTGGGTCTTCTTATATACTACTCGTATTTACGTCTAGGGTTAAGGGAATATGCGGTGAGCATGTCATATTCCCATTACCTTAGGCTACAACTATTTTTGCACCGTCTGGGAATCGAACCGGGGAGTGCACTATGGAAAGATAGCACGCAAAGCAGTGTGGGCTTAATATAGGGAATTCGAATTAATAAGCACCCAATTTTATTAAGATACTATTTTTACTTTTTTACTTTCTCACACTTATTTTGTAAGAAGAAAAAGATCTTACGCAAGAAAACGGCGAATTTTTAGCAGAAAACTCTTATTGCCGAGTCATCGTTACGAAAAAGTGGATAAATCCTTTACCTTAATATTACCTTATATACAGCAAATTACTTCCTCTAACACGTGGTGCAGCCAGAATCCATGTTTTGTAGGATCTTGATACCGAAAACTCGATTGACGGCAAAACGTCTGACCGTGCGTCCATCAACCCGCCTATGGTTAACGCTAGCGCCTATACCGTTTAGACGATATTCTCCAAAGCTGGTATTCTAGGATTGATCTGAATGAATCGAGGGTTTGGGAGTTTAAAACAGATTTTTGATTTTTGAGTTTAATTACATGAAACTTCAAAAAAAATTCAAAATTCTCTCAAAACAGCTCCATATTTTTTGTGTCCATGTGGCCGCATCAAACCATGAAACGTTATATTTTGTATCTAACAATTATATCTCTGATATTATATTAAAACCAGTTAAAAATCCTTCGATTGTCTTTATTTAATTATAGCAAACACCTCAAATAGTACATTAAACAATCAGTAAGCTACCTTTAACCAATAATTATTCTTTTACACACTGTAATGGGAACATATGTGGTAAGACTGGTAAATTGCAAACCGGATAAAACTAATTCCAAGAAACGACCCAAAAACAAATAAAAGTGATCGATTCCCTTTCAGTGGAAATTTAGCACGCCCTCCGTTTCGGAAACGGTAAAAGTACTGAGAAAGGAACTTGATATCGAGTCCTTCACTCAATGCTTGAGACGGCTTTCGTTGAACGAAGCATCAAGCCTTTCAAACTAACGAAGCTCCGGCAACACTAAAACAATTAGCTCGACCCGTCCTCACTATAGGACAGAGAAGACAAGCACTTCCCTCTAATATTCTGAGGGCGTAGTGCATCACAAAAACTGATTTGGTTATTTACTGACGCGAACCCGCACCAGACACTTACATATAGCAGTAAAATGCGAAATGCGTGCGAACTGCAACACAACTACAATAACACAAACCTTCAGCTAAGCCGAAAAAAAATAGTGGAAATTGATATCGAATATCTGCAACACAATGGGATTTATCACATCTCAAAGCTCTATTGTGAGCTGATGCTGCTCCTTTTTGAACCGGAGGTGAACGTGGTCTATGTTCGTGGCGTTTTAAAATACCGTTTGTTCTTGTCTTCAGGAATATTGGACAGTGACTCTCCACCGAGATTTCACGGCGAGAATAGATACCGGCTGTAGCATTCTTTACAAGGGTACTGCGAGAAATGTAAAATTCAACTAAATAAATTGCGATAAATTGTCAGATGCATTTTATTTACGAACACAAAAGGAAACGCAATATTCGAGTATAGCACTTATTTTTTAATTTTAAGAATCGAGATCTCAAAAATTTAGAATGTTAGGAGAAATTAGAGCTTCGGAAAGTCGAATTCCGTCGATCGAAACATTACATGAAATATTATAAAGCTTATAAAGTTATAATTATTACAAATGTTCATAATGAATTAAAAAACAAGTACTACTTATTGTTAATATAACTTCTAATGTCTTAAGCATTTTCTCAGTGGATAAAAAAGAAATCAAACGAACGATCGCGATGCGGTCACAGACCAAGAAGCTTTTGAAGCGCACTTCAGCGCTCTCATGTTTCAATATACACACGAGGTTTCCACAGATTCTTCTTGAGATATTAAGTGCTAGGGTACTAATACAAAGACAATGAAAATGTTGGATAACACAGGTCTAAACTGCAGACCGGATAAAACTAGTTCCAAGTAACAACCCACGAATAAATAAACGTGATCGAGTCCCTTGTCATGTCAGTCCTCGGTGACGAATAGGAGAGTCAATATTGACAGTATCTCATCTCCCAAAGTACGAGTGGATGAACAAACTGACATACAAAACTCGAGTTCGTGAGTTCAAATCCGGCTGGGAGAGTGAATTAAAGAAAAGAAAATCTTAACTAAGTTGTGTCATGGTTTTACCCACAAAAGAACCCTGGCTAAATACCCGGGCACATTCAATCTCCCAACAATTTACATTTTAAACAAGCGCAGAAGCGACTCGTAGTCCAACGGGCCAAAAAAGTATGTGAAGAGGCCGTTCTTGCGTCGATCCTTGTCAATAATTATAACTGTCAAAATTTAGAAATCCTTGCAAAACAAAACTCAAAATTTCTCAACAGTGCAGCTTATGTGGGTCAATGTCAAACAACACGTTTCCAAAACCTGGACATTGAACAATGATAAATTACATTAGTTCAATTACAATGCTTCATTGGATTAGTAAGTTTCTGATTTTTAGACACTAAAGAAGTAAAAGTACGCAGGCAAAATAAGTACTAAAATAGGCATTTAATATGTCCATAAATTCTAAAATAGATTTTTAACTAGGCACTCTCTGTTATTGTAAACTAATAATATAATAATAGAAGGATTGCACAACAGGAACGTCATTAATAAAAAAACAATGACTGAAGTATGATTCTGTGAATGAGTAACCAAATGATAGCAAAAGGGTAACTTGTTTCTGTCTGTCCGTCATTCACGATTAGTCCCCTCCTGGTCCACCAATCCAGGCCAACGAGATGTCACACCTCGCGGCTCGTTCTCCTGGTGGGGGAAAACATGATGTTTGCGGATATAACCAGGAGTTTCTAAGAAATTTCTGAAAAAAATTGATTTTCGGAAGAAGTAAACACCTAAACACATTTTGAGCCACTTATGACTTCTCCAGAGGTGATTTCTTTCGGCAAGGCTAATCATTAGGCACTATTCTTAGTATAACCCTCTATGATACTCTGGAAGAATTCTAGAAAAACAATATTTTCTTGGTTTCCATGCCTCTATATTAGTGAAACGCTGTAAATTATTGCACTTATATTCCAGTGCAAAAACGAATAGAAACGATTTGATCATTTATTTAACGTCAAAAACAATTAAAGGGTATGTGTGACATACTAGAGGGAGAAGTGTTTTTTGTGCACTTTTTCTCAATTTTGTGATTCCCAACCTAACCCATATACAAATTAATTTATGAATACATGTGGAAACGAACGTTTCTTGCAATAATGTATAAGAAAATATTCGCTTCCGTTTAATAACAACTATTTGCAAATGCAAATCAGTACAGATTCTATTATTCCTCAGCGTGCCCTCCGTAAAGGAATTGACTTATTGCGGCGAGAACACTGAGAACAATACTTTGAATATTCCCCGCTAAATTCTAGAAAACGTTTATTAATTATTAAATATAATTATGTAATAGACAAAAATGTAAACAATCCCCTTAATCTATTTTTTAAATTAAACTGTTTGAGAATGGCAAGCCAAGCAACTTTAATGTAATTAAATATTATTTTTATTGTAAAACTTGTGAGCACAAATAAAACTTTTTAAAATGAAAACACCTGCCAGCGATGTCATGCTAAGACAAGCCTGCTCAACGCCTGCTTGCTTGGGCGTTCTGCCCTCACGAGCCAGTCATCTGTCCGCGAGAGCTGCGAAAGTGCAAGTGGTGGGAAGATGACAGTTTTGAGGGGCGGAGGAGAGAATTGGGAGCGGGATCGAGGCGGCGCGTAGATTGAATGCCTGGACGTCTAATGCAATGATCTAAGCAGTGAAAGTATTTGCCCGCTTATTTAAATGGACAATCTACCGTATTTCTAGCTACGAGGGCCATATTTCACTGTTTACGTTCTTCCTTGCACAACTATGCATCGACATATTTTTATTTACTTTACTTTATATTTATTGTATCTCATAACAATATTTTCAAGCAGTGGCTTCTTACAATTTTATTTTGTAATTTTAAGTAACATTTACATTTTAATAATTGATTTTTCACAAGGAATGTTAAAATCCAAATAATAGCAAGATGGAGGAAATTGAGGGCAGTCTCTCACATCGAGATTGATATAAAAATGAAATATAGGCAATTTCAAGAAGGGTAATGTTTGGAAGCTCATATTTGTGACCATTTCCCCTCATTATGAAGGTGATTAAATGGCGCAACCTCTTTCACGATATTTTATGGGCAAACATGAGGTAATTGTAAGTTTTGTTAAATAGAACTCAAGGGGCTTAATCTTTTTTTTAATCGTCGTAAACGATTATGAATAAATAGTGTTCGTTAATTTAAAATTAGAAGTTTATAATGTTCTCTGGTCGAAAGTTAGAGAATTAGAGCAGAAAGTATTGATGATTTTTTAAGAATTAGAATTTTTTAGCTTCGATAGAACCGTTTTATTCAATTAAACATAGTTAATACAAAATAATTTATTAATATAATCATCAAATAAAAAAGATTCAATATTACAATGTTGTATTTAGCATCATGCTCAATTTGCGATTACATCGTAGCAAAGCGAATTATATTATCTTTAGGTTCATACTGTTCATCGTCATAAATCCACAACAAACATTACCAAAATAAAAGGTAATGATACTTGAACTGTGTGTAATAGTCCGTTTTCTCGCAATTCCTCTTTCAGTTTCCGCGCTACGGTTCGAAATCCGCATTCTTATGGGCGGTCTCCACTCCCAGAATGAGTCTTATCCCCACCCTTCCATGCGGCCCGGGGATTGCATTCAAGTTGCTCGCGTGCGGCTCCCGAGGTCAGCCAAAGTGAAAAATGCTGTGCAGACCTGTGATAAGGGAACAAGACAATATTATTCCAAATTCTGATTAGGAACCTAGAGCGTTCTCCTACATTTCGGCCACATCTTGTTCTATGTAGGTTGTACACCGGTTTTTCTTCACGCTTCATGTCGGGGATTCACTAGATGTTTACTGCAGATATTCGATATTTTCTGCGACGTTCCAGGGTTTCTCCTTCCTAATGGTATCATATCCCTGGCTATTTTCACCAGTCTATTACCGTACATTCGTGTGATATGGTTACTTCATTCTCTTTTTCCTTCTTTTCACAAATTTGGTAATATCAGTTATTTTACACAGTTTTTACATCCTGATTTCTTACTGTGTCACTCCTGGTCTTTTCTACTATCGATTGTAATGTGTTTATTTGAACTGAATTCGTTCTCAGTTGGATGGAGAGACAGATGGACAGAGAGACAGCCAGACGGACGTTTTGAAAAAAAAAAATCATCCTTCTTTTCGGTGTCAAGGGATCCCAAAACGTGTATTTACGTTGACGCCGCAGCATTCCGTACATACGTACGGTTACGGGAAAGTAAAAATAATGTAATGTAATGTTCAATTTCTCAAAATTATGAGTATTTGTTGCAATATTTTGTGTCGTATATAGAGAATTTTAATTACTTCCTCGTATACGTACGCATATACGGAGTAATACCAGTAGTATAGGGGAAGTTATGTAATGGTGCGGAAAATCGATTTCAAGATTTCAATGGAAATACAAGTTTTGAGGTCCCTTTATACCGAGAAGGTACTTTTTATAACCGTGCGTATCTCGGTCCATCTGTATGATGTATGTGAACAACTAGCGTCCAAACCATGCCTAGGATTTTTTCTGAAGTGAAGAAACCTCTGTCCATTTAGCCTGAGTCGAAGCTATGCACTTTTGAAAATCATTCATTAAGTTTTTGGGGGTATTTTACATGAAGCCCCTGGGACATTTTCAAAATTTTCTCAAAACCGGCTACAAATTTCTTTTTTGAATTTATTGTAAGAATATAATAAAATACACTTATAAAGGTGGCATAGGTCCGATTTATTAACTCTGATTTTTCGCAAATTTCAAATCTATGAATTTTTTTTGGTGTCTTGACTACAAAATCAAAAACAGAATTTTTTCCCTTCAAATAAAATATTGTTCCGTATCGTGAGTTCTTTCATTAAAGTCATGTACATTTTTTGAAACCTTTAGTAATTTTCGCGTAATATTGCGTGCAATTTAAAAAAAAGCAGAAACAAGATTTTCTCAAAAACGGCTCCAAACTTTTCCTTTAAACTTTTGGAAGGGATAGTGCTAAATGCTCTCTATATGATGACATAAACGCCATATTGCTTTATCCTTTTGTTTTTTCAAAAATTTAATTTTTTTTGTCTCTCAGATAGTTAATTTTCGCAATAGCGGCAATTTGTTCATACTATTATATTTATAAGTACATGTGCTTTAAAAAATGTCAGGCCAAGTTTCTTGAATACTGAACCGTTTTCTGTGAAATCTAGATCAAAAGTCTGCATTTTTAGAAACGTTCAAACGCCATTTTTCAGAAACGACTCAAATTTTTTCTTGAATGTTTTCAAAAGTATAGTGCTAATTGCTCTCTTTAATATGAGGTAAAGTTCATTTCGCGGTATTTTTTGTTTTTGTTTCTTCAAAGATTACATAAATGTAATTTTTTTGAAAGATCTCTCACACCTGTAATATGCACATTTCCAACAATTTGTAAACACTATTGTATTTGTGAGTTTATATGCTTCGAATGACTTTCATTGGAGTTTTTTTTGGGGGGGGGGAATTCTGTGAAAGAGCTTTAAATTTCGAATTTACTGCAGCGCTTAAGCGCAATTTCCTTTAAAATACGGCTTCAAATTTTTCAAAGAAAATTGCCATTTAGGACAAGATTTTACTGTTGTGTAATATTCTTAAAAAATATTTTTTTCTACTATTATGAAACCAAAAAATTAAGAAAATGTCAAAAAAATGTACTTTGGCCGTCGATAGTTGGCATTTGCCAAGAATATGCGGAAAGTTCCTATAGCAAGCTGAGACCAAAAGAAATAGTAAATTAATATGGGAAAGTCTGTGCCATTCTGTGGCACTACCAGTAACATCTGTGTTTTATGAACACATTACATTAAACTAGTGGTGCTAAAACAGCACATCATTTCTCTCTTTTAGTAATAGTTAATTTTTTTTTACTTTTCTGTATCCATACATATATATGAAGTAATATATGTAGTATAGAGGAAGTTATGTAATGCTGCGAGAAAATTGGCGGATTTTCGACAGAAACAAATTCATTGTCGGGCCCTGATAACGAAAAAGTGGATAAAAATTCTTTAACGTGCATTAGGAAACATTATTAAACAGGCGACATATTAGGAAAAAAATTCTCTAACACGTGCTGTATCCAAAATCCCTGTTTTGTGGGTCCTTGTT
>BOPP01000025.1:3802610-3838389 GCA_017312745.1 Gryllus bimaculatus
AAGCAAACCCCCCCCACACGGAGAATTCCCCCAGGCGCCGCGCACCATAAATACGCGGAACGCCGCAAGCGGAAGCTCTTTTTCTTGGTCACCACGCGTCGAAGTAAGCAGCTGCCTCTTTTTGACTCACCCCTGTATTACGAGAACGTAAACGTACAAAGTCAACATTTTCGTTAAACATTAGATATGTTTTGCCGTTGCAAACGACACTATGGTAGGAGTATTCGGCCGTGCAGAACACGACTTCTAAGTTAGTCTAGATCCGCGAGATAGTGTAAGATTAAGTAGTGTTTTCAATTAACAACACGAAGTAAATGTTACCATTCCCTGGTGAAGGAAACATTAAAGTTCTGGCTTGTAAAAAAGCTAGACGTAGCAAACGACCGAGGACAGCTTTGCGCCGAGTCGTTCGCGTGATATATGTGCATAAGGACGTCTATTCGCAACGTCGCGGCGTAGTCAGAGGCGCCGGTGAGCAGACGAAGGTAAGAAGAATAGCAGGCTCTGAGGAACTTGGTATGCAGAGGGAGAAGACGGGATCGGATAAGACGATAGATAGTAACGGGGAAGAGGACGCAAAGTTAAGGCAACGCACGACAAAAGGCAGAGGCGAATCCCATCTGGCGCTAAAACAGGCAGAGCGTTGCGACGGCAGGCGGTCCACTTCCCAGCGACCAGCGCAACGCAACCGTCAAGGCCAAGAGTTGGGGGAAGCCTACGAGTGTACACAGGTTAGGTTAAGCCGCAGAAAATAGGTCAGTTTCACGTCGGCAATGAGAAAAACTAGTATATATTCCGCCGGAAGTGGCCTAAGAATTGAGGATACGGGTTGGCTAACAAATTACAGTATTAAGTAGGGAGTCTTTAATTGGCGCTATTGCCTGCTTAAAAAAACATTCTACTTAGGACATTTATTATTTCGCTATTTCAGACACAGTTAAATTGTAAATTAGAGTAGTGCACTTGTACACATTTTGTTCTTACATGTAATATCTTTGAAGCGTAGGATTGATAAATTGAAATTTTTGATTTCACGTGCAATGTAAATTAGAATTAGCACAAAATTTAGATTTTAATAATTTTTCCAAGGGAATTACCCAGTGTTGTTTTAGGGTAATTATGTCAGAGTATCAATTTTGAAGTAAATTATGTGTTCATATTCACATGAAGTCTGTGTTGTAAAGGTTTCTATTTGTGTTTTGGATTATTCTTTGTAAAAAGTGCGATTCTATATTCTTGTTTTTTGTCATTAACTTATGCACTAAAAGTTTTATGGTACAATTATACGCTTCGTTTGTGTGCAATTCTGTGTGATTTTATTGTGTCAAGGGTTTTCAACCTTTCTCGCACCTGAAGATCCTGCTCCCTAGATTTTTAAGCTCGCTTCACGAGCAAAATCTTTGATAACCCGCTTACGCGATTCATGCCTGCTACCGTGAAGGTGGTAAGTTGGTACGAGGTAGGTGGTATGTTAGATTTTTGGCGCCCAACGTGGGGCAGCGATCGATTAAAAATCGAGCAAGCAAAGGAGAACCCTAGACACGATAAACGAGCATTTTAGTGGCATATATTAGGCTGTGTACTGTGTCTTTTTCAGCCAGTGTTTTCTGTGTGACAGTGAAGTGTTTTGTAGTGTATTTGCATTGTGATATTTTGAAGGGAAGGCATTCAGTAAAAAGTACAAGCAGACGCAAATACGTTTAGTAACGTTAGTATGGCAGGTAGTCAGGAATATAGGGAACCTAGTCAGATCAGGAGTGACGAGGACAGTGTGGGCGACGAGAGGGACTTTAGGTTAGGTTGATTCCGCATTTTCAGAAACGCTAAAACCGCCATTTTCTCAAAAAATGCTCCAAATCTTTTCTTCAAAAATTTCGAATGGAGAGTGATGATTTCATTCTTTAAGATAAAATAAAGTTCATTTTGGTGTTTTTTTTGTTTTTTTACAAAAATTACGCAAATGTACCTTTTTTGAACTATCTTTCACGCCATTGATATGCACATTTCCAGCAATTTGTAAACACTATTGTATTTGTGAGTTTAAGTTCTTAAAATTACTTTAAATGAAGTTTTTAGAAAATTCAAACATTTCTGTGGAAAAGTGCTTCAAATTTCAAATTTACAGCAGCGCTGATGCGCCATTTTCTTAAAAAATACACCAAATATTTCAAAGAAAATTGTCATTTACGACGAGGTTTAACTGTTCTTTAATATTCTTAAAATTATATTCCCATTCTACTGTTAAGAAACCGAAAAATTAAGAAAATTTCAAAAAAATATACGTTTGGCGGGAATAAATGACAGCAGGCAAGAGTAATTGGCATGTTCGAATAAGCCAAGATCATACGAAATAGAAAACAATACGAGAAAACCTGTGCCATTCTGTAGCACCACAAGTTACTCAATGAAATGTGTTCATAAAAAACATCTTCACATAGGATCATGTTGATTTTTTTTGAAAATTTTTGTGAAATTTGACTACAAACGTAGTCGCCTGCTTTGAATTTATTGCGCGTCGTGAACGTAAGTTGAGAAGTGTTTGTAAGCTATTGCTATTCTTATAAAAGAAAGTACATTGAAGGAAGGTATACATTTAACTTGAAACTAACAAATTACTTATTTCCTTCAAGAAATTTTGATCACTGATTATGGTGGGTTTCATTTATGAAAGTTAGAAATGACTACTGTCCCAGTTTATAGAAATAAACGCAGATATCCACCATAGGCGCTTCCTTTGAATTGGTTGAATTTGGATTAATTAACATGATTTCTAATACTTAACATGAACGAAAAATTAAAAAATTGATTTCCATTAAATTTTATGAATATTTTAATTTTATATTACTACCTACGCTGCCTTGGAAGACAATACAGCGATGTTTGAGAAGTTCATTGTTGAACGGCAACATATGATAATGAAATGTAAAATTATTTTGAATTCTTCTTCTTGTTGAATATTGATATGCAACCTTTATGAGGCTTTGTTTTATTTATTTATATTTTTGATCTACCGTCAAAAACAGAAAAACTGAATGTGAGGAAGTATGGGGTGAAATGTTTTCTGTGAACAATATCGTAAATTCTGGTATCCCTACAAATAACCCAATTACATGTTAAATTCTGAATGCAGATGGAAACGAAACATTAGTTCTTCGATTAGTACAGACAATTTGGGTAAATTTTTGTAGGTATGAAAATGTCTAGATCATTTTGCATTACATGTTTAGACAAGTCGTAACGTGTAATTCGTGATAGAACTAGCGTATTTGGAGAATAAGACAATACTATTGTTCGTGCAAGCAACCTATTTATAAAATTAATTATATTTATTTCGACACGCACATTAATGCAGTCAGGTTTCAGTACAAATCATCACTGTAAATCGTTTCATAATTATATTTTGCAAGCAAGCTTGTGCAAGCAACATGGTTCTTAGAATTTCAAACGTGGCAGCCCTCGCCTACCTCAACTAAGAAGCGCCCGCTTCCGGCACGTCTCCAAGTCGGTTCGAGGCAAAGACTTGCTTCACATTACGCAACATTGTCACCTCAATATTTTAAACCTAAAACTAGTATTTTAATTTAGCATTAAGAATGCTAATCAACCCTATAATCCATTTCATTTGTTAATAACAATAACTTCAGTTCTTTAATTACAATGTATTTGTAAGAAGCGTTCTCAAAGCGCAAAGCAGCGGCTTGCATCAACGCACCGTGGCTCGCCCCGACAGTCCGAGAGAAAACCTTCCGAACTCATCTCGCTCGTGCTCATATCTTCAACTCTTCACATTGCAATGTACGCAGTGTACGCGTGTGCAACATTATTCAAACTCAGTGCAATAGTTCAGTGTATTGTACGATGTGCTGATTATGTTACTTTAATAATCAATTACAGCACAATGGCATTTTGCACTCGTGTCTTGCCTTCTCGCGACCATTTCGTACCTTCCTTACATCACTATGTATCAATATTCACGTGTGTCACTTTTAATTTGCTACTTAATACTTCAATGTGTTTTACGACGATCTAATCATTCTAATTACAATTGCCTGGACTGTCAACTAATTACACCAGAGCACGTGAGTACGTATACACGTGTATACATATACCCTGCAGAACAGTTAGGCTATTGTCGCAGCAATTTATTGCATTCATGCACATTGCACAAAGGGTCTGTGTTGATCTTCCTGCATAAACAATGACTGTGTGGGCTATCATTCTAGCGAGAACATGTTTATTTCATGTGTCGCGAACACTCCAACGTATTCTGCCGTATAGCAGGCCTGCCAACGTGCCTGCCTCAACCCGTGGGCTCAAAAAGAATTTCCCTCCTTGGACGGATCTGGGAGCGAGCTTCTCGGTGCATCAACACGCACAGCAGTTCTTTCAGGTGTCGCACGTGCCCTTTTTTACATCACTACGTGTCGATTCTACTGTGAATCCCTCACAACTGTTTTTTATTAATTTTGTTCATGACAATCATAAGTTGTGAGTATCAATTGCATAGCAATTAATCACGGCATATCATGCTTACATTCAATAATATTTGGGTTTTTTGAGTTCATTGAAGTATGCTTTCATGTATCATACCAGATTCATTCTTTAACTCCTTGTAATAATTTAGTAGTTCAAATACGTGTATTAATTATATTACCTCTATTTCTAAGCGATGGTGACACACTCCCAACTAATTAGCTTTCGGTTACATACTAGTTACGCAAGCTTCCAAATGTGGTAGTCCATCAGCTAAGAATTTAATTATGGATGACGGGGAATGATGTGCAAACAGGTTATATCTGCCAATTTACAGTCCACCGCGCATATCACCTCCGCCAACTGTAGTTTAATCGGTTTAATCAGGGGCGAATCAAGAGACGAATTTTGGAGGGGAAATTCAAAATGTTTTTGTCGTTGTCATTTTACAGATTTTGTAAAATGAAGTAGGCTACTCTAGCTCATGCTGCATTACGGTTTTATTCGTTACAATGATTATCCTAAAATATCTTGCTCGAAAGTTTCGTGACAAGTTAAAATTAATACGAAAGACATTCAAAAAGTTCCCGGAATGGGCTTCCTGTCGCAAAACTAGCAATAATAGGCGGCGACTGCGCCTGTTGGCACGCGGGCGAAATTGGTCTGAAGATGTCTCAGATCGCAGTGGTGCCATTGCTCCGAGTCACGTGGAGTTGAGTGTTACAAATATTGTAGAGATAACACAGGACACTTCGCGATATATCGAGAAACACTGATGCCAGCTCCATCTAGTGGCGGTATCTGGTGAAAACTCATACAGCCTAAGCTCAGTGCTTTGTTGGTGTTTGATTTCTGCGCGATTTTTTAAAATTTGATTGTCTTTCTGGCCAATTTCTGGAAAACGTATTTTACAATACTGTTCTTGGCATTCTTCCTTATGGAAGGAAAAATTTGTGCAGTTTTTAGCTGTTTTAACTCTGAAATTCAAAAGAACTCACATTCGTTCGTCACGTAAAAATAGTTTATCCCATGTAGATGAAAAGCATCAATTAAGAAACTCTCATATTCTGACTAAGCAGTATGCAAATGCCACTCTTTTCTACCCAAATGAATTAGTTATTGTTTTTTTCTAAGATTAAGTATGTTTTCGATAGGGACTTTTTAAATTGTTTACGTCACAGTAAATTTGAGGTCAAAAACAATTAATGCAAATCAATAATATTCAATTGGAAAATATCCTATGTGAGGAATGTACTAATTTGTATGTGAGCAGAGGTATCAATGTATTAATTCAGTGCTTTTAAAAGAAAGCCAATGAAAAAATACCAAATGTATCACTGGAAGGGTTAAGGCAAGAGAAATCTTGCATTTGTAACCATTTTATTATTGGTATATATAAAACACCTCTTTTACACATTATTATTTTCCATAATTTAAGCCAATTAAGTCACAGAAAAAGTAAGTAAAAATGAGTCTCATTTCGTGCGACAATTTAAAAAAAACTATATTTCTTTTGTAAGAATCATTTTGATGTCTTTATTTGGCTCTGAAGTACCATGTTCTGACACTAGAAGCGCTAGTGGGAACTTGTTTCCATCGGTTGCGTGGAAGAACGGGAAGTGTCCTGCATTGTTTTTATAGTACTTGAGTGTTAGTCCGTCGGCGTAAAGTCGCGGTTCAAACAGCGCGCGAACCTCAAGTTCATGTGCAAACTGCAAAAATCTGCTTTGTAGACATTATCGGCCCTGCTACACCGTGGCCTGGACTGTTACTGAAAATTTCAATGTGCACGTTTTGCAGAGTTTTACTGATGAGGTTCGAAGGACGCATAGGGCCATGTGGAGAATGGTGTCTGTATCACGATATCGCGCGCAGCCATACAGCGCTTGTTGTGCAGAAATTCATTGCCGAGAGCATGCCTATCTTTCCTTTACTACTGTACATTCCGTATCTCGCTACCCAAGACTATTGGCTGTTCCTACTTTGAAAATGGGTCTCAGCGGGAGACGTTTTGCAACCGTGGAGAACATGAAATCGAAAGCGATGGCTCAGGTCCGACAGGCGCCGAAAGGTTTCTACCACTGATTCCAACAATGGCAGGAGCGATGGAGCAAGTGTATGGGTGTGCTAAAGTTGTACTTCGAAGGTGATTAGGTTACCATTGCCATAGATTATACCATTGCCATAGATTATACCAGCTGAACTACCATTCCGAAAGCTTTTCGAACGTAGATCCTGAACATTTTTAGGGGGGGGGGTAATTTCCCTTTTTCCTCGTGGATCCGCGCCTGGTTTCATATTTACTATTATATATTTTTCGATCTATTTGCAACTGTTTGCCAACGCTATTAGTGTTACAGCGTTGTAAAATGAACATGCCAACCGTCCATGTGCTGGCAACTATGCGCTGAAAAGTGAATCGCTGACGCCGCTGAGGGATATTTATTTTACTTCCTCGCATACTGCTTACGCAGAATATTGTAAGGCGACAAAATTCATCGGATATGTTCGTGAATACACTGCATACCTTATGCAATGAATTCAAAAATATATTTTCATTTAAAGTTTTGAATAAAAAATCTATTGCTTGAAACTTTTGATTTTCGCATCAAATATTCTATGATTTGAAATGAGTTTTACAAAAAATGATAACTGAGATTTGTTATTTCGTAGAGAAGTTGTGGTAAGTAGTATATTCTTCAACGAGCGCATAATAATATGGGCGAGTAGAAGACTACTTCCTCTACGACCTCCAAATTTTAGAAGATTTTGAACAGAATTTTTGTTACGTCGGCAAACACGAGCTTAGCTGCTTAGCAACCAACCACCCAGGGCCGACGCGCACTGGCTTGCCGCTCTGTTACGAGTACATTTTGCCGCTTTCAGAAAGAATACTTTAATTAAATACTTTTAATAGTAGAAAATTTCAGATGTTTAAAATAGAATTTACTGAAGCGTTGTTAAAGATTTATTAAATCAATAATATTTACGAGTATTTACAATATAAAATAAGGCACTTTTTGAACTTTGAAATTTAATTTGTTTGCGATACTCTCCAAAACATTTGTTGCAGATTTCACTTTCAATTAATATCATTGCGGTTCTGTTAATATTTCTTATGACATGGTTGATCGTAGGAATCTTTTAGACTAATAATTTTACTTTCTCGCTCTTACTAACGTAAGAATTGCAATCGTGCGCCGGAAAACTGCAAATTTTCGACACAAAAACTTTATTGTCTGGCCCTGGTAAGGAAAAAGTGGATAAATCCAGTTGTTAAATATAGGGGAAAATCCTCTAACACGTGGTGTAGGTAGAATCCATGTCTTGTGGGTCCTCGACACCGAAAAATCGATTGACAGCAAAACGCCTGTCTCTCCGTCTGTGTACGCTAGCACAGTTACACCGTTCAGATTTTCCTCAAAATTATATTTTTCTATCGTTTTAGCTGATGTCACGGACCCTGATATTTGAAACCTTTTTTTTGGGGGGGGGGTACTTTACATGAAGTACCCTGAAATATTTTCAAAAAAATTGCTCTAATTTTTTTAATTAAATGATTGAATAGAGCAAAGGGCGTTCAAGAGAATAGTGCAAGTCTCATTTTTGTTGACATCCTCGATTTTGGGAAAATTGAAGAAAAAAAAATACAACTTCAAAATTGGAGATAGATATTGTCTCAGACTAAGTCTGTTGGACAAAATTAGCTCTTTAAAAAGCTCATGTACATTATTTTGAAACCACGAGTAGTTTTTTGCGTAGTTTGCGATTGACATTTACAAATAAAAAAAAAATAACATAAAAAACCGCTCCAACTTTTTTATTTAAAATGTCTTCACATATGTATTAAGGACCGATAAGATATATACCGCTGGTCTCATTTTCGGGAATTGCTCGTATTTGTTGCAAATTGCCAAAACTACAAAATTGAAGATAAGATATTTTTCTTCAGACAGTCCATTGTAGAAAATAAGCTCTTTAAAAAAGGTCATGTACAATTTTTTGAAGAAAAAGAAACACACAAAGTACGGGCCAGGAGACAAACTGAATGTATGACATGAAAAATAATTCTATTTTTCCTTTCTCGCTTTTTTACTCAATGTGTTGATGTATTTCTTTTTCAGCTATACGCAAAGATTAATAGAAATTTCGCAACAATGCCGCATCGATTAAGAAGCACTTGTTTTGTTATCATCTTCCCTCTTCCGAGAAACCATGGACGCTCTCTTTGTTGAAAAGCAATAGTGTTCATCGTATCTGAAGTGTGGATTATGATTAATTAATTAATTCATGAATGAAGTGTGGATGTTACAAGTCAGAGATGAAATGAAACGCAATCGGAATTGTTATCTTCCGACGAAAGGCAACTCACGAATAAGTAGCCAGAAGTATCGTAGACTATATTACTGCATTGTTCAACAGTATATAAGAACAGGGCACTACCAGGAGCAATGGAAAGTAGCCCAAATTCAAGTTTTTCTCAAGCCTGGGAAACCTCCACATGAACCCTCCTCCTACCGTCCCATCAGTATACTTCCTATTCTATCCAAAGTATTTGAGAAACCTTCTTCTATCAAGAATACGTCCTCACATAGCAGCCAATAACCTGGTCCCTGATCATGAATTTGGTTTAGACAACAGCATTCTACCGTCGAACAAGTTAATATCACCAACTACATTGAAAATTGCTTCCAAGAAAAGAAATACTGTTCAGCCGCATTTCTAGACATTGCCCAAGCCTTTGAAAAAGTCTGGCACGATGGACTCTTATTTAAACTCAAGAATTTCTACCGTATCCCTTCTTCAACATCATCAGATCTTTTCTATCCCACCGCACCTTCCTAATCAAATATCAAAATGAATTATCTGAATTCCATCCATCAAGCCGGAGTACCACAAGGTAGTGTACTCGGCCCTATCCTATACCAGCTCTATACTTACTGATATACCAAAATCAGATAAAACAACCATAGCCACTTTTGCAGATGATACGGCCATACTAGCTTCGGATGACGACCCTAATGTCGCATCAAGACATTTAACAAGAACATCTCATAATGATTGAAGATTGGGCCAAAAAGTGGAATAAAAAATCAACGAAAATAATCAGTCCATATAACCTTTACCCTGAGAAAAAACAAATGCCCTACTGTCCACATCAACAACAATCCAATAGTATTGGTGGAAAGTGTAAAATACTTGGAATACATCTAGACAAACGGCTAACATGGAAGCATCACATCTTAGCCAAAAAAAAGCACCTTCAACTTCAAATAAGAAAACTATACTGGATACTAGGATACCACTCAAACTATCACTGGAAAATAAACTGTTGAATATAAAGCTATCATAATCCCAATATGGACCTACGGCATCCAAATCTGGGGACAGCAAGCAAGAGTAATCTCTCGATCATCCAGAGATTTCAATCAAGACCTTAAGAACGATCGCGGCAGCACCATGGTTCATCACAAATGAAGCACTGCACAAGGACTTAAAATGCCCACTGTCTTGGAAAGAATAGAATTTATCAGCTCAAACTATCTCCAACGCCTTGAAAACCACCAAACCACTTAGCCCTCAACATCCTAGACAATAGTGCAGACATTCATCGACTAACCAGAACCTCACCCCTACAACTCCCATATAGATTCTCAACAAATAACTGAAACATTACCCTCAGATACTAAACTATCCCACTTGCAGCCAACCCAAAATAATACTTGCTTTTTGTTATAGTATGAAGAAGTAGATGAAGAGTACCGATGGGATACCTTCACTGGAAATCAATCAATGTCAGAATAATTCTACAAACATTCATTATTACTATTATTTTGTAAAAAAAATAGATTGTAAATTTTTTGTTATAAATAAAAGAAGTATCTTAATTATTTTGATGTCAATTGCACATATTCTAATTACTGTATGGATATTATTAGCCAAGCGAATGCACAGTTTCGACATTACTGCGGTGGTAACAGAAAGAAAAGAAAATATTTCAAGTTCACATGATGTTATGTGAGACAATATTTGTGGTCAATATATTGCCTGGAAGACAACCACTATTTCCTTCCAACCTATTGTAAACAATGAATGCCCCAGTCTCTTTCCAAAAGATTCATTTTGCTATCTTCCTATTTGCTTTCCCCATTTCACCTGTAGCAACCACGAATATCCCTTGCCTCCTGAATAATTGCAAGTACATCTATTAAGGCTTTCTTTGAATTCTACATCTTCTTTATAAACTAATGACAGCAGATATTCCTTTGGCAATGTTTGCCATCATTAGTCTGAAACACTTCATACGTATTTGAAGCAATAATTAAGATCATTCTTTCCATTAAAAAAAATCATATTTTTGTGTTATTTTAGGCAAAAGTAAAGAAAATATTAAAAACCTTTCATTTATATGCCAAAAAGCTCTCATTATGCAAAATATACTGTACATGCAAAACATTTCTCATCATATTTTCAATTTTTGCCATGAAACATAAACATTTTAAGTTTTTCGACAACATAACCATTAACAAAAAACATGCAATTGCATGAGCTTCCCAGCTCTAGAGAGGACTCTCTCTAGATAAGCAGAAGTTAATAGTTAGGTCATTTACATATCCACTGATTCATTACAAGGAATTAAACTGAAGTGGAGCAAGCAGATCCGATACCATATCAGTGGCCAGGGATTATTGATACAAGATTCCCAGAATCCTCTCGCACAGTGATTTCCTCAAGAATGATACTGAGACACATGATGAGAACATGTCACATGATATCTTTCTACAATGTTGCAAATTTTAACTACTAAAAATGCAGTGTAGGGTATACTCACAATTTCTATTTATTTATTTGTGTCAAAATCAGTTAAAAACTGTGTGATGTGCTGTGGGGAAAAGTTAAATTGAAGTTACATTTATGTGCACAAGCAAAACAAGGGGCAGCATTTGCTCAAGGGTCAGGGAAAATAGATGAAAACCTAATCGAGATTGGGGTCATCAACCCAGAAGCTGAAGTACAATGTTTGTTACAGGTTCTTTACAATTATACAATCCAAATGGTAAATAATCCACTAAATGTCATTGTTAAAATTAATATAACTTTCCTTTTGGATGCTCAGTATAGTCTCTAATTGTATAGAAACAGTTGTGCAGCAGAAAAGATTTTACTTCGACTTAAACCTTTGTATTTAATTTAATCGTTTAATGTCATCTGGCAAGATTAATAAAGAGAGGCTTACAAGATTCACTTGGGTGAGATTTGCTTATTATTCGAACAATTATTTTTTGTAATTTAAAAGTTTGGGAGCTATAAGATGTATTTCCTCAGAATATTATGCCATATCTCATGCAGGAACGATCATTTGTGAAATATACACAACGAGCAGTATAGAGGCTGACTGAATTTCAAATAATTCTGAAAGCGTAGCATAAAGAACTTAATTTAGTGTTCAATTCATTTAAATGGACGTTCCATTTAGGTTTAGACTGAACTGTAAGACCTAAAAATTTTGTCAGGAAATCAAAAAAAAATATTTTCCTGAAAGTGATCCCTTAAAAGGGGTAAATTGAGAAAATTGCTATTGAGAGGGGCTGGTTGGTTGTCTGATAATGGGAATATTTTGCATAGAGTATATGGATATCAGTATCTGTTCCAAGAAAAGTCGGTCATTGAAAGAGGTATATAAATAAGATAATAATTCAATAATATGTGACATACAAATTTAAGGGACATTCCACCTTTTTATTCAATTTACACAATAGTATATACTTCTCATTAATTACATCCTTCACTGCAGACATCTTTTCATATTTTCAATTTCTTTAAAAAAGATGTTTACAAGTACATTTCTATAAAAAAAAAAGTATCTGTTTAAAATTCACAATATTTGTTTAATTCTGTAAAGGGTAACCCAAAATTAATCATAAATGATTATATTATACGACAAAAATGTATCACTAAAACACAACTTAAATTTCATGTCAACAATAAATAAAACTGACACTATATGATACAATAAACAAATTTCACCATATAAAAGTATCTAAAATTAGCAATATCTAGAAAAGCATTCAATGTTGCTTTTAAGTTTAGTATTACGTACATGAGCACACACAATATTATGTGGAGATAAAAAAAGAAAAAAACAGAGAAAAAGTATTTAAAAAAAAATTATTTCTGATCTCCCTATTTATCATTTAAACCAAACGATTATACCAGTGTGATTAACACGCTTGTTTCACAATTAATAAACATTTTCATTAATTGTTCAAATTTCATAACAAAGTTACCTTAGAGAAAATGTATATGAAATAATCAGTCAAATTGGCATTATTACCTCAAAAATTACCACAAGTCTCAATGGCACTTCCATTATCATTTTTTTTCTCTATTCCATGATGATTTCTGGCCATGGTCTTTAATTTCAATTCCTACAAGGTTTAATTTATCCCTAAATTGATCACAGGCAACTAACAATTGTTTATCATGCTCTACCTTTGTATCAGTCCTTTTGTTTTTAAGGTTCAGAAGTGCTAGTTTTCGGACCTCACTTCGGAATTCAGTCACCATGTCCATTATTTTAGATGCATCTTCATGGTAGTTTATGGATTTTTCCTCATCTAAGAAAGACAAACCTAGTTGACTAGTAACATGCTGAACAAAAGAGCTTGCAGCCGCAATAACTCCTGGATTTCTAAATGAAACATATTCTTGGGATGATGCTTGCAGCATTACATTAATATCTGATATGAAGTCCATCAAGATTGCCAAAGCCTTGGCTGTATCAAAATCATCTGCCAAGGCTGTTACAAAATTTTGCCTTGTATATGCCAATTTTTCCAAAAGAACAGACTCCTGAATTTGGCAGTTACCTCGAATTCCTTTAATGTATGAATCACAGTCTGAGAAGAAAGATTGTATTTTTTTATAAACAGCTTTTGCATGAGCAAATGTTTTATCTGTATATTCTACATCATTTCTGTACCGAGACAGTAAACAATACATACGAAAGTGATCTGCAGAGTGAGAAGATAAAAGTTCCTGGATGCTAATAGTGTTTTTCAAAGATTTCGACATTTTTTCATCATTTTTCAAATGAAGGTGTCCTGTATGTAGCCAATAATTCACCCACTGTTCTACTCCATGGTATGCACAACTCTGAGATTCTTCATTCTCATGATGAGGAAAGAGTAAATCAATGCCTCCAGAGTGAATATCTACAGATGACCCTAAAACACAACTAGCAATTGTTGAACATTCTATGTGCCATCCTGGACGTCCTTTTCCCCAGGGAGAAAGCCAGAATGGTTCATCTGGCTTTGAAGCTTTCCATAAAGCAAAGTCATTCACAGACTTTTTAGGTGTGAATACATCTCCAACTTCATGGTTAACTGGGCATAACTTACCATACTGCTTAAATTCTGCTGTATCAAAATAAACAGAACCATCCCCTGTTTTATATGCCAAACCCTTGTCAACAATACTCTTCACAAATTCAATAATATGTGGAACTACATCAGTCACACGCACACACAAAGTCGGAGGTAAAACATTTAGAGCATGCATGTCCTCAAAGAATTCATTTTCGTACTTACTACTTACAACCCTAAAATCTTCCTTTAAAGTAAGAGCTCTTTTTATTATCTTATCATCAATGTCAGTGATACCCATGACTAATACAACATTGATGTTGAAAAAATTCTGCAGTATTCTCCGTATGATATCAAATTTCACATAACAGCAGGCATGTCCAATATGAGCAGAGTCATACACAGTAGGCCCACACATATACCAACTTGCATAATTAATATTTCTCAAAACAAAAGGTACTTTACACTTGGTTGCAGAGTTATAAACTTTTATTTCAGTCAAATGTCCAACTGGTTCAACCCATTTGGATGAATTACTATGCAGGCACGAAACAATAAAGGAGCGCACCAAACCCCTTTTCAACCGAATGAACTTCGATGAACATATATTCATAATGGCAAATACTTATTGAATGTTTTTCAGAAATTCATTGGCACTGCTAAAACTACAAAAGTGTGGTTATGCGACCCGAAACTAAAGTGGTTGAAACATTTTTAAAACTTAATTTTAAAATAATACAATATCATAATATATTTCATGTTAATTGTATGATTTAACAAGGTGTTGACTTTTTACGGTGCATGATTGACCACTAATGTAACAGCACTGCGCAGCACCGACTGCGGCCGATTAATTCACTCATTCCACTCAAAGAGTATGGTTCCAGCGGGTTCCGCCAGGTTCCGCACCAGAGCTGCTGCTGCACCCACTCGTGTTGTATTTTATGTGATCTCGCATCGTGTGCACTACAGAGTATTACGAGTATTATATCACTCAAAGCATGAAGAAATATACAATACATATTCCTCCATCCTCAAAGGGCTGAAAGGTGTGTCAAGGAAACAGCCATGTCCGCACACACGAATGAATCATGTCAAAATAATTTATTGCTAATTAATTGCCACAATACAGAATTAATTACAAAGTATTTTCGAGGCGAAAAGGGGAGTGAGCTGGTTTGACACGTCAAGCCAGTACACTCATAAGTTAAACTCGAACCGTAGCTCGATGGAAACCGTCAAATGATAATTTATTGCTAATTAACACCACAATTTGGAATTTGCGGAAAAGAACGCGCGCGCGCGTGTGTGTGTGTGTGTTTTGTTATTTACGTCGGTAAACACGCGCTTAGCTCCTTAGCAACCAACCATCTAAACAACGCATTAAGAGCGCATCCATAGCAATGGCCGTTAAAATGCTCGAAAGTCCATTAAATCTTTTTAGCGGATTCTCTGTTTTTTACCAGTGTTCATACATAATTAGATAAATATGTCCCACTTGTCCTTTTTGTCCCGTTTTCCCCCATTCCCTATTAATATAATAATAATAATAATAATAATAATAATAATAATAATAATAATAATAATAATAATAATAATTGTAAAGTTACATTGTATTTACATTAAATAATAAAATGTAAAGCTTAGTTTGACGACGCAGCACGCAGGAGGAAGCTGACCTCTTGTCCCAGTTTCCTCCTTGTCCAAATTTGTCCCGTTTTCCCTTTGTCTCCGTGGTCTAATTTGTTCTCCGTTCCCCATTTTGGCCCTTGCTTCCAATTTTGTCCTCTTACTCTCTTCGTCCTCCTTTCCCCACTTTGCCCCCCGTTTATTCTTTGGGTCCTTCCACCCGCTGCGATTGTTATTTTAAAACGGTACCATGACCTTCGTACCAACAACCCTTGTTAGAGAACATAGAGAAAAATGGCAATTCTTAACTCATGAAAGTGCTAAATGTTTATTTTGAATAACTAGAAAAAACATTGTAAATAACACGTCCTCCATTAATTTTTAAGAACTCAGCTCCGCTGTCTCTCCACCTCGCATTTAACCTTCCGACTTCGTCCTTAAATTTAGAGGACTTGTTATATAAATATCTATTTTATAATTTTAGTTTGTGAGATGTTCATTTGAAGTCCTACCGATAAGCTTTTTTTTTTAAGTTCTATAGAAGCATCTTTTCAGTGATTTGGGCGAGGTGGCAAAGAGTACAATGTCGTCAGCCAAGCGAAGATTTGTTATTCTTCTGCCATATTACAATTATATTGAAACATAATAATTATTATACTAAAAAAAATACATACAAGATGTTATAATAGTAACTGTTACACAACTACAATGGGTATATAAATGGTTACAATGATTATCATTAAAAAAATGCATCATTGCCGAATATCATTACAATGTGTGTAGACATAGAATTAAGAGGTGTCATTAGGAATCCAGTACATTTTTACAAAAGAACATGTTTCGTTAGCGCCTGTTTACGAAAATGGGACGATTGGGGTTTATGAACGTTTCTAACACTAGACAACTCTTACTGGCTAAATAGTTAGTTTAAAACACGTATTGCTCCATGTTGCAAGGGTTTTAATTAATGCATAATACACATGCATTATACACAACGCAATTTCAATTTAAATATTTCTTTTAATAATTCCTATCTATTTTATATAATCTTTCAATTTTTGGCAATGCAAATGATCATATGCATCGTGCACAGAGTTCATTACTTTTTACAAATATTAATCATCCATATCTCCATGGCAGAACGAAAAAAATTGCACACAAACGTTCGTAATTCATCATAAGCCTTTGTCTTGTACTTGGAAAAATCGGATTTGACGTGTTTCTCCGCGAGCTGCAGTTTGTATTCGCGGTTTTACGGGATGATTTATTGGCCGTGGCACAGGTGTTTGTGTTCTCTCTTATGAGAAAAATTGGAACTAATTCTCAGGACATGGAATAATGTTCTTCCATGCTCAGGCAGCGCCCTCTGGTTCACGGTCTTCTCCTTGCCATCCAGCCAATCACGTAACAAGGTTCTTTACCATTGGTTGGTTAATGCCAGTGGTCTCAACTACATAGAGAACTCACTGGATTGGCCACTGCTCTCATTTTAAATCTCCCCTTGTAACGCTCGCCTATTCAAACGGGCACTGGAAGGACTGGTTGTTTGTGTCGGAAGTTGCCGTTTTCGTGGATTTATCTGCTGGTTGAAAGGGAGGAAGGGGCAAGTGAAATAATTGCAAGTATTTTACTTGTGTTAAGACGTGGACAATGGCTAGGAAAGCAGGCGATACCAGCGGAATTCCGGCCATAATTTATGATCCACACACAGAAACAAGATACAAAATAGGCAGATTCTTTGGAAAGGTAATAATTTTTTTTGTGATTATATTTTTTTAGTTTAGAATTATCGTCTGAAATTTGCTTTTAGTCGTTAGGACACCAGATATATTCAGAAATTTGGATTTCTTACCCATAGAGAAAAAGTATGGCAGTAACAAGTATGTTGATGGATTTTTATCGGATGCGACTTCGGCATTATTTATTACTTGCCAACGAAAACTTTTTTTAAAGTTGTGGTGTTGCTGTGAACTTCAATTGTGTGTACTAGTTTTGTCTTAAATACATTCTTATTATTTATTCTTTTAAAATGTAGCTTCAGGGTTTGACTTAAATTGAAAGGGCCTTGAACTTACATGACATTGAAAACGCAGCTATCCATTTAAATTTTTCAATGGTATGAATTGTTTTTACGCAAGGTGTGTTATGAGACGAATTTGATGTACTCATTTGGCTAATTTCTTTATTGTAACTGTTGAGTCCTTGTCAGGGAATAAATAGCTCACTTTGAAGGCTTCCTTGTGTGTCCTGTATGTGGGGTTTTAAGTGCTTATGTCTACTTATTTATTTTCAGGGTGGATTTGCAAAATGTTATGAAATAATAGATATAAAATCAAACCAAATATTTGCTGGAAAAATAGTTCCTAAAAAGAACCTTGTTGGAAGCAACCAGAAAGAAAAAATGACTCAAGAAATAAACATCCATCGAAGTTTGAAGCATCCGAATATTGTTGGTTTTTACAATTTTTTTGATGATGACAACTTCGTTTACATAGTATTAGAATTATGCCGAAATAGGGTAAGTTTTTTTTATCGCCAGAAACATTTTTTTTTTACCAAAACAGTTTGGGTGAGGGATATGTTTTGTGGTGAGAACAATTTATCAATTAATGCTCGTTTGTTCTATGTAGTCTATGATGGAAATGCAGAAAAGACGCAAGTGTTTGACGGAACCTGAAGTAAGATATTTTCTGCATCAAATTCTGATTGGGGTTGATTACCTTCATAAAAGAAATATAATACACAGAGACCTTAAACTTGGAAACTTATTTTTAAATGATAACATGGAGGTGAGAATTGGAGATTTTGGTCTTGCAGCCAAAGTTGAATATCAGGGAGAAAGAAAAAAGTTGGTATTTGTCTATTAAAATATCTTTAGTTTTGTACAAAGTATGTACAACTTTAACTCTTAAACAACTAAAATTTTCAGGACATTGTGTGGAACACCTAATTACATAGCTCCAGAGATCCTAACAAAAAAAGGACATAGCTTTGAAGTGGATGTGTGGTCAATTGGTTGTATTATGTGAGTATAGAATGAATAATTTAATTTTGTTTTGTGAAGTGCCAGACTATCTAATTGACCATTTTATTTCTAAGTTTGTGTTGAAATGATAATGGTGCTTTGCTAGAATAAGTTGTTTAAAAAATGTAAGCTTTTGATCAAATATGTCAAATATATCAAAAATTTGATGCATAATCAAACGTTTTTATCCTCCTACCCAAGTGAGAAAGGACTCAACTCCTTGAAAACTTCATTTTTTTAAATTAAAATATTCTTTATTCAATGCTTCACTGAATTTAATTGTTCTTCTTATGTTACTTGTGTAAGATTGCACATTTGTTAGCGCTTATTAAAAAAAACTCGTTTTTTTTGGTACTGCTGTAGTTTGAGTTAACTTGTTTCTTTAGTTGACATAAATTGTTTCAGGTACACTCTTCTTTTTGGGAAACCTCCATTTGAAACTTCTTCCTTAAAAGAGACTTATGCACTCATTAAAAAATGCCAGTATTGTATTCCTCAAAACAAAGTTTCTAAAAAAGCCAAGGATCTTATTGTGTCAATGTTGCAAACTGATCCTAAGATAAGACCAACAATAGAAGACTTGCTGAGATCGGATTACTTCATGAGTATGTCTTATATGCAATTTGTATGGTTTTAAATGGAATGAAACTAGAATTTTCTCTTCAAATGAGTAATGTGTTTCCAGGTTACATGCCCAAGCAGCTTCCAGTTTCTTGCTTGACCATGGCACCACGCCAAGAAAGAGCTGTGATGAGGAAACCTTTATTAGAAGTTAACACAAATGGTAAACATTATATTCATTCAATAAGAATTGCAATAAACAATTTACTCATTTCTTTTTAATGATTTTGGATGTCAAAATGTGTTGCTATTCATCTTTTCCATTCTATTTTTCTAGAAGATGGTTCTGGTGGAGTGGTGGCTGGAGCAAAGAAACCTGATCCAGCTGGTAATCCTCCAGCAAGTGCACAGGTAATGGTTGAAGAAGTTTATGCAAATTTGAAGAAATTGGAACACTTAATAGTGAAGGTCCTTTCAAGCAAACCTGCAGCTAGAGGGGCACAGAATGAAGCAGTTTATGGAGGTGAGATGACACCATTTTCTTATTTTCACTTCGCAACTTTACCAATGAAGATAGAACTTTTACCTTTCCTGGCTCTGCAAAAATGTTGACAATAAACATATATATTTTAATTGAGGTGTCAGTTTGTCAGCTCAATGCACGGCTGAGACATCTTAAAAGGAAACCAGAATAGCAACTATGCTACTGTGCAATTCTAATTATTATGGGAACTTTAAAAAAAAAAAAATGCAGTAATTTAGCTAATAAGACGTTCAATGCTCAAAACTATCACTGTTGAAATATTTTGTTAAATAATGCACTGCAACTCCTTTATTGCAGATGAAATGACTGATCCTGCTGCCCAACCAATTGTCTGGATATCTAAATGGGTCGACTACTCAGACAAATATGGCTTTGGATACATGCTGTGTGATGAAAGTGTTGGGGTTGTATTCAATGACAACACAAAAATAGTCATGCTCTCTGATGGAATGTGAGTAAAGCTGTTTCTTCTTTTCTATTTGCACTTCAATAACATGAACTCATAAAAATGTTCGTCATTTTTGGTAGACGGCAGTTGTAGTTCAAGGCTTATGACTTTTAATAGGACGGATTCCTGCATCAGCTCAGTCGAGATATTGCCATTTTTCAAATTCTTAGTGCATGGGTTTTTCGGCTCCTTAATTTTATGCTTTGTAGGAAGTTGGTCATTTACCAATCTTTTTCCAAGTTAGCTCTAGCTTGCAATTTGTTAGAGGGACAATCTTCATGTAAAATGGTCATTGCTAGTTCTTAGGGGCAGTATAGGAAGTTCTTCTGGCATAGATGTGTAATTGGAAGGAGGAAGCAATTGTTTATTGGATGAATCCCAGGTATTTAAGAGTTTACCCGTTTTGCCTTCTAGTCTCTTGCTGTAGCTTTTCTGAAAATCATTAGTAGTTATTGTCATGTTTACTTGCAGAATATTGGCAAGGCACTATTCTTAGTCTTGTAATCTGAAAGTATTGGCTGTGTGATTCAGTCACTGTTGTCTTTATATAAATATTCTGTGTGGTTATGGTGTCAGATTGGGTAATATTTAGAGACCGGAAAAATATGTAGCATGAAATGTCAAAATATGTACATAAACGTGTAATGAAAACGGCAAGAATATGTAGTAAACGTGTAATATCAGATATAATGTGTAATATTAAAATACACTAATTATAATCATTCTCATAAAAACTGTTCAAAGGATTGTTATCTGGGTAGCTTAGTGGTTAGAGCAGCTGGGTGTAAACCAGAAGGCCCAGGTTCGAATCCTGGTCAGGGCAACCAATTCTTTGAATAAATTTAATTACTAAAATGCACACTATAGTCACACACACAGTGGTTAAATGGATTTTGTCCCGAATCTTAATGTTCTAATTTCAAGATTTATTTACAGTAATGTCCACTACATCACAAAAGAAGGCTTTGAATCTTACCACACAATGGAAAACTTCCCTCCAACTTTGGACAAAAAGATGAAACTATTGACATATTTTCGCCGTTACATGAATGAACATCTTAGTAAAGCTGGAGCATCAGTTGCTCCACGAGAGAGTGATACACTTAGTCGCATTCCATGTATGGTCCAATGGTGTCGAAGGTCAAGTGCTGTGATCATGCATCTGAATAATGGAACTCTGCAGGTGAGTTCACACGTTTTCTTGTAACTTTTCAAATTACTTGATCTAAAGGTTTGTACTTTTCTCAAAAGTACAGGTTATAGACAGTGAATTGTAATTTAGTGTTTGTTGTAGATGCAAACAAAATAAAACTGAACAAGACACTTGTTTTGCTTTTGCTTTGCATATTTAGTTGTACAAAAATTTTTTCATTCTTTTGCAGGTCAATTTCAGTGATCACACAAAAGTCGTACTGTGTCCTCACATGGCTGCAATTACATTCATAAACGCTGACAAAAGTTTCCGAACATATAGATTTTCTACCATTACTGAACAAGGTTGCATTCCACAGTTGGAAAATGCAATGAAGTTTGTGATTGCCAATATGTCTTCTATTGAAGCAAGAGTGAGGGTTTGAGTGTGGCACTAGCATGGAAGACATGTCTTTTTAAGTATTTTATTCCTTTTTGATGGAAGATATTTTTTTTATTTTGTGATGTCAGGATTATTTTCTATTTTCACATTTGCTTTTTTGTACAAGTTGAGCCAAGACTGATTATAATTGCCGTCTTCGTTTTTGTATGCATCAAATTTAAAGGAAGTATTTTGAAGAATTTTCATGGAAGTTACAGTTGATTTCTATTGTGTTGATTGTAGTGACACTTGTAATCATTTTGCCATTTACATTTTTTGACCCTGTATACTAATTGTAAAATAGGCATCGTATTTCATGTTTTATTTGTATTAATAATTGCTTTTAATTAATAAATATTTATGAAGTACTGTAATTAACTTTTGTTGGAAATTTGAAAAGGGAAGAAGTTTTTTTGTACATTAGATTTGATATGTATTTATAAGTTCAGCTGTTGTAGTAATATAGTTATCCAGATCTACTATTGTGTATAGTCTTTCTTTCTTCTATCTTGGATTAATATGACAAGTGTGCAAGTGAATTATAAAAGAGGATAAACATATGTAATATATATATAATTAAGCCTTTGTATACTAAAAAGAACTCGGTTTAATTCTGAAATATCATAAGATGCTTGTACAAAATGTATTTGAGTATTCTCTATGAGAATGTTATGATTATTTCCCTCTACAAATGTAAAAGGCAGTGGGATCCTATTAGGTTTAACACTAGAAGGATCAGTATTTCATTCAATATATAAAGGCCTGTAGTAATTTTGACAAGTTATCCATTTACTTCATAAGCACTTAAAAAATTTGTTTTTCTAACTCGCTACAATGTAAAATGAATAAATGAATTATTCACTAGTTGTTACTATGACAATGTGCATGTTATTGTAGAAAGATAGTTAAAAACCAATTAGGCATATTTTTCTCACAGCATTTTCTACAAACTTAAACACACACACGTGCAGAAGGAGATAGTTACATTTGCCTTCTCCTTGGTAATCCCTTCTATTACAAGACTATGAGAATCCCTTCTTCGTATCAATACATGATGGGAAGGTTTTCTAATTAAAAACGATTGCTGGAGTATTATATTGTACACATGTCATTTTGACACATTCAGTCCTTCTAGTGTTAAAAGAAATTTAATCCACTCAAAAGCATAAACGGCACCACTTTAATATATTAAAGGTGGTTTTATGAATAATGCGTAAGTTAATATTCATACATTGTCAAAATGAATGTCTAATACATAATTGAGAAAGCTAGCTGCATCAAATTTAATGTGATAGATTGATGCATTGATCAATAAAATGTTTAAGTTATTTTGTGTAAAACTCTTTTGAGCACTACTCTCAATTGCAAAGCATCATCCTTAATTCCTCTCAGAAAAACTACTAGATTACCTAGTCACGGAAGTATAACCAGTGTTCATAATGAAGCAAACCCATTGTGCTTCAGGACTGCAATGCATTGTTGCTTTTCTAGAATACTCTTGTAACCTAAGTTAACATTTAAGGTGAATTGGCCCTGAAGAGAATGAAGGTGACATACCAATTGCAACTTCGCAGATGCACAACTCTTTCATGGACAGTTACACTGAGCTCTTGCACAAAACTGGTATTTTACAGTATGGGAAAAGTAACATGTTCCATCACTTTTTTTTTTCTTCCCCGAAGCAAAGACTGGACATTTATCAAAGCATATTGCACAACTTAATACAAAACATTACATTACAATGTGGTATTCTTTTTCTTATGCTCATTTTGGAGGATTGCATGAATATTGAGTAATTGCCCATTGGAAAATCTCTTACCTTGCATGACCAATATTCAAACTTTTATTTATAAATCGTTTAATATGATTCTCATTCAGATCAAAACTATTTTAGATTCACACAATCTTCTGGCACTTAACATCAACTCATGGTTTTAATTGACACCAGGATAGTTCATCAGAAAAGCACTCAAATCAATATCTTTGCCATTTAGCATTCCCATCAAAGGATATTAAAAATACTCAACAAAATAAGTGGAATAAATTGGATATTATTGAGAACTACAACCTTCAAAAGTTGCATGGCAAGCGTGATCCTAGCAAACCATTATTCACCTCCCAAAACTACTCAGAGAAAAAAGAATATATCAAGATTATCATCAGATTCAAACATCATTGAATCTATTTAAAACTATTAAAAAGTTTTATTAAGAAAATTGGTGATCGAATTGGATTCACACTAATTTGATTTTTCCAAATTGTTCAGATTTTTTTGCATACATAGGGAAGCGATCCTCTTTTGTCTGAAGATATTTTTCATCCAACTTCTAGCTCAGTCAAATTAGGCAAGCCGACTGAAAAAAATCCTGAAGTTTTAAAACTTGGCATAATTGTCTTTTGGTACTGACTGCACATTATACTAAAAATCCTGAAATGTGGGTAGAGGGGGGAAGTGAAAGGTGTTCTTTGTTTGTTTTTTTATAAATTTCAAACTATAAATCCCTCAGATATTGATGCTCCACAAAATTTACTACAAAAAGGTCACATACAATTTTGTTGTAAAATTGAAGTTAAAAGTTGAAAAAGTTTTTAAATATCTCCCTTTTAAAACGTTCAATGCACGGGAGTAATTTTATGTTTGTTCTATATTTACCATCAATATGTTTTTGCATATTTTGCGTAAAAAACATGAACATTTAACATCGTATCAAACCTTAATTTGTACAGTCGACTGTGGTTATAGTGAACATGGATATAACGAATAATAAGTCACTGGTCCTGTTCACTTGCATTACAAACAAGTATAAGAAGATTCAGTTACAGTGAACTCTGAACCTTGACTATAGAGAATGTGGCTGCAGGGCGGACACAGGAGGCAGGTAAGCTGGTGGTTCTGTTGTGGGCCAAATGGGATTGTCAGCAGCTTTCGATAGTTTCCGCATCTCACTATTCGTTTTTTTGTACATATCAACACTAGTGATGCTATAACTGGGGAAGGCGTACTCGTATCTTCTGTAACTGGAGTATGAACTATTATCTTAAGAAAGCGCATGTGTCCAAATAATTCGCAACTTCTTTTCAAGTCATCCTTTGAACACGTACCGTAAACTGAGGTGACTTGGTGACTCAAGAATGTGAGCATAAATGGAGGAGTGTAAGTGTAAAGCAGAGAAAAGCAACAAGCAAGTGAGCCAATCAGGATTATTGAACTCTGGTGTGAACATTTGCAAGGTTGTCTATTTGCGAACCACAGCCCCAGAGCTGTAATCAGAAATGGAAATCTCAGACCCCCTTCCATAGTCTTTTTGCCTCCAGCCACTTTACGTGTGTCAGTGAAGCGATGACTGTGGCACATAGGTACCATTGAATAACAACCTATACCATAGTTTGACAATGATCAAATTGAATCAGATGCATGGAAATAAATGAAGATTTTTGGCCTCAAATAAAAAGATGGAAGTTTCACTTTGCTTCGCCCAAAAAGGGCTGGGGTCTAGAGGACAACGGGAGTCCGGGATTACCAAATCAAATAAGGCATGGGCTGTTGTTTGCTTTTCCTGATGCTGAAAGGCACAAAAAAAGCAACACTGGTTCGCAAATTGATAACTGCTGATGCTCACACCAAGTTCACAGACTGCAAAAGTGTGAAAAATATGCATATGTTTACAGGTGAATCATTCGAGAATGACCGGAAAATGTTTAGGAGTTTAATCCTTTAATCTGTTACATATAGTATGTGACTTCATTTCTGGTCAACTCACATTTTCACCTGCACTAATTTACGAATTTTATGCACTGAGCATCTGCCACTTGCCACCCAGAGGCTAAGTGTAGCTCTCAGAAGCTCTGCAAGTCATGTGTTCTGACATCTCCATTGCAAAAATTGTATGTTGGAAATATTGAGTTGAGACAATTACATTTTTAAGCATCAGCACGAGTTTGTACCTCACAGTGTTTCTATAGTATAGTGGTATGGCTAACAGCAAGTGAACTTTGGATACTTGAGTTAGTCTGCTATGGGGGGAAAAATTTTGCTGGTTCATGGAGTGCCAAATTGTTTCTTACCCTCTTGAACAAAAAATTTACTTTCATTTAAAATATTTTTTGGATGTACTTCACAGTGGTTGATATCCTGAACATACTACTTCAGGAAATTTTTATTTTCCTGAATATGATAATAATGCAGAGCTGTTACAAATAATACAAGAAAGTATGTGGTGTTGTAGCATCAGAAGTTAACAATATGAGCATCCAAGAGTATATATTTATACTACAAATTGACTACTTAAAAGTTCTGTCAATAATTATATTTTTGTAATTTAAAGGGAATAGTTGAGTGTAATTTTGCTAACACAAATATTGAACTTTCAAAATGAAAGGGAAGTGGTTCTTCCAACATATCCATAGGTGCTACATCCCTGCTTATCATGTTCTAAGCCTCTCTTTATACTGATCTTCCTGATGCTACGTTGCTGGGCCTAAGTGTGTTCTAAGGAATTTTGTGGGTGCGCTGTGAAAACAATTAAAGAAAATAGTATGAACACATTAAACATGGACACTCCAAGAGTACATAATTATACTACAAATTGACTACTTAAAGGTTCTGTCAAGAATTATATTTTTATAATTTAAAGAGAATAGTGAGTTTGCTTAGATTTGCACAATTCTAGATTAATACAAGAAAAATTACAGACCAACACAGAAGAAATTCACTCACTTCTTGATTAATTTTTAACGAGCTAATATAAAAAATCCTTGTTTGTTGACGAGAAATGTGGACAGTAGCTTTTTGTATAGAGTTTAAGTTCTCAGTAGAAAGTTTAAGTCAAAGCAGGCTTATTTTTTGCCTACAACAAGGGTTCCCAACAAGGATGATGAGATTTCGAAGGGGGTCATTGGTCTATAGTTTAATATGAACTGGTTATTGACAGGTATAATCAAGATTCTATTAATTACAGAAAGTATTAAACTTGATAATTGTTTTCTCATATAGAGCAACAAAACATAATAATAAATTACAAGTTCACTCATCTCCTATCAGTCATTCATTCTTAGGATCAGGGTGTAGCTAAGGTGGCCCAATCAGTGCATCACACCGGTCCCCTGAAGTACAAAGCCTTAAGTACCCATGCAGATGGATATTGTCAAAGAAAACAATTGTCTCTATTTCACTATCCATATTCTTAAACCAAATAGATTAAAAACTCTTTTATATTAGGACCCCATTTCGACTTTCTGCAATGGGGACACCATTTTTTTATTGATTAGTGATTCCAGGCGCATCAACTGCAAAGTCCTATAAGTGTAGTTGTATAAATGTTTTTCCCTTAGGAGGTGACAGTGATCTTTCACTGCTGGATGGTGAGATCTGGCTCTATACCTATCGATGGCTAGTGGAGTTTTCCTCGACCAGGTATCTCCTATTGGCAGGGCACTGCACCAGGTGAGCAAGCTCTAAGCTTCTGACGTCTGCTGGCATGTGCTGTAAGGAAGGTGCAAGGATAAGACAAGAAAGAGGAAGAAAGATCATGTGTTGTCAGTGGCCCTTTTGTTATGGTACTGGTCGGGCATTCACCTAGTATTGATAAGCGCAAATATGAAAAACTACCCATCAGAGCAGCTGGTCACTAGAATTCTCCTTCAGACAGCAACTGAAGTTGACTTAGCTATTAAGCAAGTGTCGAAAATCCTGCCAGTGTTGGGACTCAAACCTAGGACCTCTTGGTCAGAAGCACTGCAATATTCATGCCATGAGCCACCTCTACGGGACCAGGGCCTCCAAGAACCTAAATAAGCAACTGCTCAAATCAAAAATCTGCCTTAACCGGAAAATTTCTCCTGCCCGTGAAGTTAAATGGCATTTTACACAGCAGAAAATGGAACCTCTCCAACAAAGAAACGGAACAATTTTTCCATGTCCTGCAGGAAAAAAAGTCTTTATAAAACGGAACTCCTGTGAATGTAATTGGCACGAGATGTTCTCAATAAAATGAATACATCTGCAAGCTTGTTTAAATTCTGTTTCCAGGCGACAAGCAATTTAGTTGTGGAAGCCAAACATTGAAGGAGAGGTGCTCAACTCTCAGTGTAGAATTCGACCTTGGGGTTGCTTGTCATTTAAGGTGTAGGCTGTATGGGAATTCCCTCTCTCTCAACTTTGAAGGCATGGGAAGGTGTAGAGGCATGGCTTCTATTCATTCATCTCCGTGCCTCACATTAAAAATTGTAACTCCTCAACCAGTTTCGCATTGCTCATGGCCATACAAGGGCATCAGAAAGTCGTAGTTCTGGATAGTGATGCATTATGCATTGAATCAGCAAGCTGCCTGAATACAGCCAGTAATATGTGTATTTTTCAACTTAGAAGCTCTCAATGAAGTGTTTAAGATTCATTCAATGATGATTTTTTCCACAAATACATAATATGTTAATGTATTTTGATAATTATAATAAAGTCGTGTAATTTACAACTTTCAGGGCAATTCCACAAGTGTCATAAAATGGACAACTTTGCATAAAACGGAAACCTCCCTCTCGATCAATTCAGTCTTAGAAAGATATTACTGTATAATTGTATTCACAACAATAGTCTATCATAGAGGAAAACACTCGCTCCAATATGCACTGGAGAAATGTTAGAGTCAGTTAAAAATGTTCAATAAAACAGCTACTCAAAAGCAGAACAGTCTTCATACAGTAGATATTTACCAAGATATTGGTTTACGAAATCTTTAAGATATTCATGTGCAATGGATCAAACAATTATTTTGAAAGGGGGCACTAAAAAAGGTTGAGAATTTCTGGTGTACAATGTGTGTACCGTAATGATCCCCAGGACAAGTGTGCCATGAGCCACAAATGTTTGACAACTACTGCAAGAATCCCTAGAAAATGTTGTGGAACACAATCATTTATAGAACAATTTAATTAATAAAATATTTTAATTACTGAGAAAATGGAACTAATAATGATTTATAGAAGACTTCTACACATCATACAAAAGCATAAAACCAAGAGAGAAGGAAAACAACAACAAACTTTGGGATTAGGAATCCCTGAATTCAATCATCTATTGTAGTCTCAAGATAAATTTTTTAAATAATAATATTTTAAACTTTGCACATGTCAAAGTAAAAACAGCACTTTTTTTCTTTGATTATTCAGCATTTTGTAAAAGTGGTTAAAAATTAAACAATGTTTCTTCAGATGATCTTTATTTCTACAAAAATGCATTACTTTTCATAATCAGAAACCAACAATATAGCTGATAGAAGTGGAAATTTGCAAGTTACATTCTTTGATGCAGGTTTGAGAAAATCGTAATATGTTTGCGCAACATTTCAGTTGAATTTCAAATTCTTAATAGATGTATTCACTTTCTTCTTCAGAAGTAAAACTTCAAATCAAAATTGAATACAATGTACATATAAAATGTGACAATATTAAGAACCAAATGTAATTGTCTGTAAAATATTTTTGAACAACAAATGTTAAACAAAATAAAGTAACTAACAATTATTTTAACAAATGTCTAGCAAGTCTTTAATAATGTTGCCCTGGTCATGCTAACAACATGCAAATTCCAACAGTTAAGTAAATAAGTAACCTTCTAAAGGAGCAATTTGCCGCAAGTCATTTATTGACTAATTCCTTATGAAAACTATATGATTGATGCATTGAATTGCTTACTGACATCTACAGCTTAAAAATTCAAATTGTGTGTCAAACAACTTTCTAAAGTCAGCTTAATGCACTTTTAATCAAAATTAAATATGAATTCTTGTGAGAATGAAATTTAAACACAATCAGAGTGCACAGTACTTTTTTAGCTTTTATTTACGGCAAATTTTCCAGCAAAACATCAAAACATCTGTGTAGAAAAAGACATTAACTGTTGTTTTTACATATTCTTATAAAAAAAATTAAAAAAAAAAAAAAAAATCAGTTATCAGAATTATATTACATTTTGAGGAAACAAATTATTTATTTTGAAAATTCCACATAATGAAAAATCAGGGAACTCTTCTATGAATGGTATTTGCCACCTTTTTACCTTTCTTTTTCAGAAAAAGTTAATAGCAACACTGAAATCATTAGATTATAGTTCTGCTATTTTTACTGAATATTTTCATGTACAAATCAACTCTGTTTAAAAAAATTTAAGCAATGGTTTATTTTCTAATTGTTAATATATTACCTTAAAAATATATTTCAGTGCAATACAATAACATCCCACTGAAAAAAAAAAAACAACAACTGAAAACCAGAATGAAAGTCAGAATATTTGGGATTCAAATACTCATCACTGGTAACAAATTGTTCTTGCACTTGATGATTACAGTATCTTAGGATAAAGTACAATCACAGAGTGGAGTAGTGACCCCATTCTTCTGTAGGTCTTGGCAGTTTTCATATGTGTATATCACACACTGATTGCACTTAAAAAAACAGGCCTCGCATTCGGCGTCCCATTCCTTGTCGATCATACAGCACATTAAATTTGTTGACAAATTGATTGGTGTCATTGCAACCTTTTGTGATGGTACCAAGGTATGTGATCAGGCCTACATCATTGCATTGCTATAACATGATGGTAAAATTATGTATGAGAAGCACATCTAACAAACATTATTGAAAATCTATGTTAAACAGCCAGAGTCTACCTATTAATATTAGGTGTATTCAAATTTACAAATGCATACGTATTCCGAAGTTACAATTATTACTGAAACTAAGGATACAATTTTCTCTATCCCTGTGAACAACAACACATCAAAATGGAAGGTACCCTCCGAGTACCATGGGGTCATACATGACCCTAGTCTCTTGCAAATTTTATGGAAATTCATTAAAAACCTAAGTGGATTTAATTATGGCTCAATGAATTTTCATTGAAAGAATATTTTATCTTATTTCATTTTCATTGAATACATTTATACATGTCTTACATTATGTAATGATTCCTAAAAATTGTGTTTGGGGTCCTTGCGAGACCCCATGGTATTTTCTGTAACTTATTTTGAAATGAAAATGCTTGGTTTTGTTTGATAAAATTGCGCTTCCAACAAATGTAAACAAAATTTGATATTTTTCTTATCGATCAACAGATGCCATCAAAAAGGATTTTTAAGATCCAGACTGTCATTTTGTCAGTCTGTCCAACTTGTCAAAACATGCAATTGGAAATGGGGTCTCAGAAGGACCCACACAGTATTTTAAGTTCCCTGCAAGACTATGGTACTCGGAAAGTTAATCTAATTTCATATAAAGATTTTGCGCTGACAGATCCAATAATATATTGTTTTATTTTATTAAGGAATGACGATGTAGATCAATTTAAGATAGTCTCTAAATATTTTGTCACATTGCTTGCTTACATTTTGTCATTCGTAACTTGAACTCTTCTGAGCTTTTAACCAAATTCAATGATTATCAATGAATTGACCATGACCATGAACCAATGACTATGAACACTCCATTTTCCACCTGTAAATTTGGCAAAAAGCTCTGGAGAAGTCAACTTGTGACTGAGAAAATGTAAATAGGCGAGTTATTGTCGAGTATATACAGTAATTAGACAGGTAATTATACCTGTCTTGAAATTAATTATGATAATCTATTGTTGAATTATGATTGTAAAAAGTCAAAATTATTTTGGTAAAATAAGATGCAGTATTTTATATTTTCTTAGAAAAGTCATATATGTACATTATAAAGCTCTCTATAGTGAATACACTTCTCGTAACATGTTTTATAATTACTATAAAATGACAAGATGAAATAAAAATCAGGAAAATTTAAAATATATATTCTCTGGTCCATCAGTTATATGTATATTCATTTAAATAAAATAATAAACAATATTTCAGAATACTTTTAATTAAAAAAATACATAATGAGCCTAAAAAGCCTTACTATAATTTGCAAAATATTGGATTTAAAAATTACGGTTTCTAATAAAATTTTTAAATTTAGTTCCTGCCCCACCCACAGGGAATCACAAAACATAATTAGATAGCTTTTTAAAAAGAAATGAGTACATATTTTACCATTGTTTAATTCAAAATGTTTGGCAAGAAAAGTGCAAGTTATAATTTCTGTAATTTCAGTTCATCTATTGCCACTTTAAAACTAGTGGTGCTACGGAATGGCACAGACTTTCCTGTTTTAGTCAGTACAGGCAGTGTTGTTGGTTTTTTTTCTCTCCCCCCCCCTCCCCCGTATTGCCCCTTCTTGTTTCAGATGCCATCTATTGGTGCCTACAAGCCGATTTTACTTTCTTGCTACCCCTTATGCAGTAGAGAGAAACTAATCTAATGCTGCAGGGGGAAAAAGGCGAATTTTCAAATAGTTTAGGCACTAGTGTTGTACACAGACAGATGGGCAGGTGTTTTGAAACAAATCACTTCTTCAGTTTCAGGGTTTAAGGGAAAAGTGAAAGCTGAAAATTAATTTTCTGCAGCATTACAAAATTTTCTCTATACAATGCATATCACTCCTGTGTACATATGTATATAAGGAAGTTAAAAAGTCGTTGTGCATGTTCCTTATGTATATATACACACACACATATGAGGTTGTCTCTAAAAACCCCAATTTTTCTTTATTTTATAGCAGAATTGAATTCCAAGGGGAGAAAAACACATCACTTTTGTTGGATTTATTTGTGTAATTTGGAAATATGTGATTTTGAAATTGCAAAAATTATAATTTCTGGTTTTCATGCTATTTCATTTTTGATTAAAAATGGTAGATTATGTACTCAGTATTTTTAGAAAACCTAATTACATCTTTTTACTACCCGAGGTTGAGGCAGGAGGTAAATTAGTAATTTTGATTAGAAAATCTCACTTTTAAATCCCATATTTTGCATAATAAAGTTAGGCGTTTTATGATCATGTATATATGTAAAACTGAACAAGTGATCGTGAACATATACTAATATATAAAGTTGAAAGATTAAAAGAAGGACAAGACAATATCCTTTTGTGGAGAACCACACAATTGTACTTACATTGTAGAAAACTTGTCGGAAATGATCACCGTGCAAGACTGGCAATCGGTGACTGAGACTGTAGGCCTCACGCAGTACCTCATGACTTCGTGGCAGTTTACCTGCCTGCACTGCTCGCACATACTCCAACACTAGCCGTACTCGACTGTGCAGCATCTTGATGGCTGAATGCTGAGCAGTCAGGTGTTCAGCGACTGTCATTCCAAAGGACACTTTATTAACTTCTCATTTTTTAACCACAGCATATAACTGGATAGAAACCATCTAATCAGGTAAAGGTATAATATACAAAACAAAATATGACAAATTTTAGTTTTTAAAATGTAACTAGTTATTATTAAATTTATTTAATTATTAAAATTAAAAACTGGGCTGATTGAAAGAGCTGGTACAATTTAGGGAAGTCTTTGAAACTGCTAGTTGTCTTCCCTTACTGACGCAAATGGGAAACCCACCGCAGAAGGGTACAGAGGAAGTTACAAGTTTTTTTACAGGAAGCCTGCAACAGTCTAAGAGATGGTTAGACGAAAAGGACCTCATCAGTTGTCACCATCTAAAAACTACGCCTCACTCACACATGAAGAAGAAGCGACTGCGATGGGCCAGAGAACTGTGAAATATGACTGGAGTCAAGTAATACAATTTTTTATATATACTTAAAGCATTAATGCATTTCATAAATAATGATTTTTTAAAATATTTTACAGGTATTTTTCCCTGACAATCAATGTTTCAGATTTTGATCAACTTAGTTCATTTGTCGGACGATGCTCTAGAGAACAGTTCCATCAAGACTACCTAGTGGAGAGGGTTAAACACCGGGTTAGTGTCCTGCTACGACCTAAGCAAATGTTATACAGGATGCCTATTCATTGTAGAAGGGACCATGAGACAAGACGAGTACAAGTGAATACTGAAAACTCTGCTGCTGATAACACAGCTCAAAGAATGGTGATTAAGCATGGAGAATAAGAATACACTGTTATGCACGATTCAGTACCAATGCTACAAAGCCAAGAAAATTGATTGCTGCATCCCTGCCCAAAAAAGATTACCCAGGGGAACTCACCAGACATGAACACTATAGTTATATGTGGGAACTCACCAAACGGCCAATTGCCAAGTAAGTAATCACCTCCAAGTTAATTGAAATTCTCAACAAAGATAGGCATCACAACACTGAACTGCAATAAAATGCAAAAGCCTGTATATAGAATGTGCCACGACCCATTGAAGTTACAACTACATCAATGGGTAGCGTCACTGATTACTAGTATTAAATTTACCTAAAAATAATACTACCTAAATATCATTATGTTTTTATGATTTTAATAATCCACTATTGTTAATAAAAAAATACCTATGAAACCATAACTCAATAATCTGAGTGCAAAATGCAGCTAAGCTATAACACAAAAATCCTGTCCCTAATAATTTGGCTACCAACTATACATAAGTCAAATAGAAATGATTACACAGCAGACCAAATTTTACTTATAAAATATGTAAACATTTGAACAAAGAAGAAACAGATCCAGTAAGAATAGATGTGACAAAGCAGACAGGATGAAGCACTTCACACACTTAGGCATAACAAAAACAAAGAAGTACAAGAAAAAATGTGTGTTGTTCTCAGTGAAGTTGATCCAATAAAGGTAAATGAGATTGAAAAGGCTTTGAAAGAACTTGAAAATATGAAAGCAACAGGAACAGATAACATTAATGCAGTGTTATTAAAACAGTGGTGCAGTGTGCTTCACTGACTAACACTTGTGAATTACTATTGGCAAACTAGCAAAATGCCAGATTTATGGAAAATTGCCAAAGCAATTTCCACATTTAAGGAGGGTAATCACGAAAGCAGATCACAGAAGGTAACCACATGGACTAAGAATTAGAGAGGAATCAAACACATTCAATTCAATATACAAGATATAAAATACATGTGTATTTTATCACTCCTGCCCTCAAATAATAAATTGTGGAGTCCCACAAGGATCCATCAGTGGGCCAATACTATTCCTCATGTACATGAATGACATGCCTATGGCTTTAAGGAACAACAAAATAATTTTGTTTGCAGATGACACAAACAATCATCAAAGCAAAAACACAACAATCATTAGAAAAAGAAACTCATAAAACTTTGCAAGCACTAGTTAAATGGTTTCATGACAACAAACTCATCATAAACACCAGCAAGACAGTCTCTCTAAATTTCATGAAACTCCGATCTAAAGAAAAACTCTCACAGCATTTGCTCATAAACAATAACCTGTAACGATATCTCATGAAACTACCTTCCTCAGACTAGCAATTCAAGAAAACCTACAATGGAATGCTCACATCTCAAATCTTAACAAGAAGCTCAGCAAATCTTGCTCTGCCCTATACATCCTCAGGTCAAGCTCCAACATTGAGACACTACGAACAATGTATTTTGCAAATGTGCACTCACACCTAAAATATGGAATAACATTCTGGGGAAATGCCCCTGAACAGCATCTCACCCACTTTATTATCCAAAAAAGAACTATAGCCGAACATCTGCCAGCTACTCATCCAAGCTGGCAGAACTTGCAAATCACTTGTCTTAATGTAACTGAGGATTATTCCTCTACCCATGTCATACTCATATATACTTTGAAATAGTAGGTCTCTCCACCACAGAAAATTCCTCTCGGAAACAAAGTCACAATTATTCTTCAAATTTCTGATGTACACAACACACACGCCGCTAAAAAGGACTAACTACATGTTCCCCACTCCTGAAACGTCACACTTTTTATCAAAAAAGTACCCTAATAGAGGGCATTACACTTTACAACAAACTAGGCAATGATATTAAAGACAAATACAATTCATACATTTAAAAGTAAATTGAAGGTTTCCTGCTTAACAACATGTTGTACAGTGTAAAGAAATATTCAAATTACAACATTTCCCTTAAAAAATATAAAAAAATAAAAATTTCTTATCTGGCATATTGCAATTTCTTAACTGGCATATCGCAAGCATATGTATAGCAAAAAAGAAAAAAACACACACCACCCTGGTCAAAACTTGTCTCCTCACCATTTTAAGTTTTAAATATAGAATGTACTAATATTGTTAAATTTTATGTAGTTGCTAACAATTGATATG
>BOPP01000025.1:3846251-3860874 GCA_017312745.1 Gryllus bimaculatus
AAAAAAACTGCTTATTTATTGCCATTAAGGCGGAACAAAGTTCGCCGGGTCAGCTAGTATTATGATAAAAAGGACAAAGTTTTATGTTATGACAAAAATAACCATTTTCACATGACTTTTTTTGCATTTTTCTTCAAATTTAAATAAGTTTAAAAAAAATAATTTTTTTTCATCATTTTCAAAGTATTTCATTGATATTAATATCATTTTAATGGTAGTTGCTTCAAATAATATTTACGAGATGCAGCAAATGTTCCTCACAGAATTCCCGAGTTGCCTATTCAATTTCTTCACTTGAAAATTGTAATGTTAGCAGTTGTACGTAATTTAAGATTCCTGTGATGCCTTCAGCAACATTGTCAGTTTGGCAGATTTCATTGTCAATTAAGACAAAGATTTCTTAGTCCAGTTCAAAACAAAAGTTTGCAAGCCAAGTTCACTTGAACAAAAAGGAAGCCTCGATTACATCAGTAACATATCCATTAGCTTGAGTTATTCATCTAAACTGGTTTTGATCAAATTTTCTTATGTCATTTATCTCTGCTTATAGGGCATTTTTGAAACATTTTAAGCACATTTATTGATCATTTTTTGGTGATGTTTTAGGTCATCAAAATCCACCCCTACTGATGACACTAAATTTAATGAATTGAAGTACTTTGTTGTGTACTAAATATTTATTCCAAGTGAACAATAAGTTACATCCCCTACATATTCAACCTTCATGCAAGACTAAATGTACAGAGAAACATTAATTTATCTTCACAGATCTTACCCAAAGAACTTTCTCCAGCTTCATTACTGGACATACGAGCAACATGATCCACTCCAATACGTTCAGCTTCTTCTGTAGCTAATGTGTAATGCAACTCAACAAATAGCATTGTAGCTTCCCCTCCAACCAAATCAATTACAGACTCGTACATGGTTACAGGTAACTTCTCATGAAACACAAAATACCAGGAACTAGCACACCACTTACTTCTGAAAATGTGACACTGATATGTATATTAAAAAATCAGCAACTTACATCACTATGTCTTGCTTGAGGATTTAATTTAAGCAGAACAGGACTTTCATTAATTTCGCAAATTTGCTTATGTATTTTAATATCTCCATCATCAGGTTGATCACCAGTTGTATACCAACCCAAAAAATCCATATCACTAAACACCTGTTTAACTGCAAAATACATTTAATCCAAAATTAATGTAATGAGAAATATGTAGTAAAAAACACAAAAATATTTCAAAGACATACATTGTTCTTCTTTAGTATTATAGTAATCTCTGTCTATAATAGTATCACCACCGATACAACTAAAGAGAAGTTCAAATGAATTCATTATTTCAATATTTCGTCCTTTCTGTTTCCCAATAACAGCTCCAATTACTGTAAAGAAAGTGGCCACTTTAAAACATCTTAAATAATTATGTCCAATTCAAAATTGCCTTCATACATCATCTGAAAATTTGTCAACAAAAAAATCTTTTAAAAAAATACCTTGTTGTGGAGTACCCTTCTGAGCTCGCAGCCTGGTCCAGTGTTCTGATATATTCATAATGACCAATGGATGTAAAGATATGGAAACACTTCCAACAGTGCCTGATGATGCCATAACACTTTTGGTACCAGAACCTGATGCTTCATCCACTTCCATTTCGTTTTGTCGCGGACTACTCATAGTTTTCTTATTTTGGAACTTCAAATTTCTTTCAAGAAGACGAAATGCACACACTAGAGTGTTAACAAGAATAAATGATGCAGTAACCTTGCTATTAAATACAGATCGACATGACCCAACACAGCTCCAACAAGGTTCTGATTTTGCTGCACTTTCACTGTCACTCTCTGGTCCCCCCACGCAACCCGTTCGTGAGTTGTTTACCAAGTTGGTTATGCTTAGTTCAAAGACTTTCCTCACATCACACTGTTGCCATTGAGTTTACAATCTCTCTCCAATAGCAGACCATAAAATACTGACAAGTGACTATCGTTTCCCTACGTTGACTTCATTTCTGACAAATAAAGGAACACTTCATCATGGAAAAAGCAAAATGATCATCTGTTGTGTGTAGAGGTTATAATTGTAATGTTTATTTGAGGTGCGAAGCCTACTGTTAAGTAGCATGTTTATAGTAGGGAATTGATTTTAAGTATTTTAGTTTCAATTTATTTTATAGTCGTGAAAATGATTGTAAATAAAGCATTAATTGGTGTATCATCGACGTATGTAAAGTTATTGTCGTTGTTCCCTCAGAATATTACATTATGTTTTGCGTATGGTTCTGGTGTCATGAAACAATCGGGGCAAAGTACTGGGAAAAGAAACATGATTGATTTAGTTATTGCTGTTGAAGATCCTTACAAATGGCATGAACAAAATATTTTGTGGAATCCGCACCATTACTCCTCACTACGTTGGTTTGGTCATAATTTTGTTGCCAGCTACCAAGAAAACTGGGGTGCAAAAATGTATTTTAATACACTGATTAAGTTGCCAGATAGTGACACAATGATTAAATATGGTGTAATATCACGAGCTAGTCTTGTTACAGACTTACTAGACTGGAATGATTTGTATGTGTCGGGTAGGCTGCATAAACCAGTTGAAATTTTACACAAATCAAGCAACACTCAAGTACGTGCTGCTTTGCAGCAAAACTTGCACAGTGCAGTTCATGCTTCTTTATTACTTCTTCCAGAAAGCTTCACTGAAACAGATTTATATCGTGCTGTCACAGGTTTATCGTACGGAGGTGATTTCCGTATGATATTTGGTGAAGATAAAAATAAGATTGACAATATTGTGTCACCGCAGGTGGAGTCTTTTCGAGAATTGTATTCTCCTGTTCTAAAGTCATTACAAGATTATGTGGAAATGTCGAAAGATGGACAGATGTGTTGGCAGGATACAAGTCCTGGTGCTAAAAATTTCCATTTAAATCAACTTCCAAAAGTACCCCAAAGAGCTGTTGTGAAACAGTGGAATAAAGATAGAGGCAGTAGGCGTCATGACACAGAAGATAGTCTTTATGCTTTAGCTCATGATCCTGAGTGTGGACATGTGGTTTGTGACTGTTTGCACCATATTGTGTTTGCATCAAGTGCTAGACAAAGTCTGAAAGGAATTTTAACAGCAGGTCTAGCAAAATCTGTGAGATACAGTAGCAAAAAAATTGTAAAAATGTTGAAGTCGACAAAGCTGTAAAAATAATGTATATATTGAAGAAAATAGAGATAGTTTATTATTTGTAATATCAATGTATAGACTTAAAATATCTTCTCCTAAAATAAAAAAAAAGTGACTGATAAGGTGATGAATAGTTTTATTAATCATGCTTTTGCACTGCAAGATGGACATCGAGTTTGGATCTGGATCAACAAAAAAGTCTTCATAATACTGAAATATTTATTGAATAAATTTTGAAAGCTGTAGGTGTGTAAGATTATTGCTTTAGACAAGTGACTTAGGAGTTTTATGCAAGTGTAAGTAGTAATTATTTTAATTAAATATAAAAATTATATTAATTTTTTATGTTTCAGAAAGATGTCCAACTTTATTGGCCCTGCTTTACCTCCCCACTTGGTTAAGAGTTTATCTGGCAGTGAAGATTCTGATAATGTTAAAAATAATAAAAAAATGACTGATATCTCTCAGAATGATGATTTAGAGGGACCTTCTTTGCCTCCTCACTTACTAGCAGTAACTCAAAATAAGGAAGACCATAATAGAGACTCATCACAAATTCTTAAAAAACAACATTCAGAATCAAAAGATAGCACTGATTTAATTGGTCCTCAGTTGCCACTTAATCTAAGAGGTCGAATGATAGATGAACAATTTACCAAAAGTGGTACTGGTTTATCTTTACAAGAAAAAATTATTTCCAAGGAAGGAACAATTGGACCATCACTTCCACTAAAACTTCGAACTAAACTCTCCAGGAAATCAGAAAATTCAGGCTCCTCTGATGAAGAACAAACTGATGCTATAGGGCCTGTTTTGCCTCCTCATCTGAGAAGCCCTGACAGCGAAGATGATACACTGTCTAGTTCCAGAAATGTTTGTGTAATTGGTCCAAGACTCCCCCCATTCTTAGAACCGAGGCGTGAGAAACATTCCTCTTCTGGTGAAGTCAGCAATAAAAATGATGAGACACCTATGATAGGACCCTCTCTGCCAGCTCATTTACAATCTAAATTTTTAGAAGAGTTGCCTACTGTTGTGGAAGAAGAAAGCAATACCAAGCCCATAATAGGCCCTTCATTTCCTGATCATTTGAAACTCAATGAAGAGGCAACTCAAGAGAAAATAGATGATGAAGATATGTATGGACCTGCACTTCCTCCTGGATTTCGTCCCAAGACTATCCCGGTGGAGATAAAAGCCAAAGAAGATGATGCACATGAAAGTGATGAAGACATGGGACCCCTTCCTGAAGGACACATGTCTAGCAGTAGGATTCAACATCAATTGGAAATTCGGGCCAAACAGTTGCGTGAATCCATGGCTATGGGTGTAAGTATCTGTTGGAAGTAAGAAGTTTTTTTATGTTCTTGTTGTTTGTGTAATAATTTTTAAGGAGTGAGTGTCTTTTTTTGCTGGGATTTGTGAACAAAAATAAAAAATGTTATAATTAGAGCTCGGAAGTTCAGGCATTTGTGTTTCCTAAAATAGGCAGACAAAAAGGTATTTATTTTTATTAAAATAGGTATGCAAAACAGCATTTATTCTGGCTAAATTAGGGATGCAAAAAAGCATTTAAACAATGAAAAAATCACATTTAAAAGGAATTACGGAAAAATAATTAATTATTATGCATATGTATTGATACATATGTTAAGTTCCTAATTCTTGTAAAAGCAATATGTCCTGTAATAAGGATAATGTCATTTATGTAAAGTGGTCTTCAGCCAGTGAAATAAATTAACATGATTCATATTTTCATAATAACTCTAAAATTTACATTAGCCATTACGTGTGAGGAAACAATCTTTTCTTTGTAATCTTGATTGCACATGACCACTTGGGATGATGACTACAATTTTGTTTTTCTTGCAACAATGTCTCTTCGAAATGCTATTGTGGACTACCTTTTGAATCTTGAAATGGCATCAGTGAAAATGGAATTATGTTTTTCATTCTTCACATTTATTTTATCATCAGCACTGAGAGGATATATCAAATACAAAGCTCTGCCCTGAAAATGGATCGGAGGTCATAAAAGTAGGATTGGATTCCTTGTGAGTAAACAAAGCCTGTTGGTGAAGAAAAAAAAAAAATTTAAAATCCTGACTGGTATCTTCCTTTCACATTTAGATTTTAACACTACCTGGCTCTGGGGCTTCCACTTCTACAGAAAGCCTTTGTGTTGTCCAGGCTTGTAGATTTGTTACCAACTTAATCAGTAGGGGGTGGATTTGAATAAAATGTCTTTTTTTTTCTTTTCACTTGAGAACAATGCTGTTATAGAAATTCACTTTGTTATGACAAAATGAAATGGCTCATAAAAATGAGTCCCTTTTTTGTATTTTGCACCAATTTCGACTAATACGTTTTGTTTAAACTGAACTATTTAAATAGTTATCATTTAAATAATTTTGTTTCTACAAATAGTTTAACATTCACATGAGTAAATTTTATATTGCATTTTATTGCAGTTTCACCCTGTGAAGAAATATGAACATGACAAAAAAAAATTGTTTTTTCTCAGATATCCAGTAGATGTAGCATATTGGAAATATAGCATTATTTTTAGTTATCAAATTTATTTACTTATTTTCAGAAGTATTTGAGAAAATTATTAGTGATTGTACTTTCTCTTGTTAAAAATCTGACGGACTAGTTTATTAACTGATGTTGGCCATGTTATGCTGGTCATTTTGGTGATTTTTGTTCACATTTATGGAAACTACTAATAAAACTGATATTTATGTGGAGAATAAAAATAATTTAAAGGGTGGAATTTGTGCAAATATTTAGTATATTTTTTACAATTTCTTCTTTTATCTAAGTGCATTATCAAAATATTTGTTAGTTTTAACTTTTTAATGCAGTACAAATGTTGTTGTAAGCTTTGATGAATCTCACATCACAGGTCACATTACTACCACTACTTATTCATATCCTTATTACATGATGTATTAGGAACGTCCTGAAAATGATACTCCAGTACAACGTGAGAGTTGGATGTTGGAATTACCAGCAGACCGAGCTCCAGAATTAGGGTTGAAACCACGACAGTTTAGAATGAGAGAGGGCCCAGAGGCTGGAGACCGTTCGGTTTGGACAGACACTCCTGCAGACCGAGAAAGAAAAAGGAAAAATCCTAAGGTAGGCAACTGTCCCTCACTAGTATTGTACTTTTTCATAATGGTTAATTTCTGTTATTGTTTTTAATTTTAAGTATAATTTTAATGTAACTTAAAAATATGTATGATGAAATACACATTGAAAAAGTGTATAAATAAATTTATAGATTAGTGTAATGGAACCAGAAGAAAATAATATGCATTTGATGGAAAATTATAATTGTTTGCTCAGTTACTTTATTTGTCATTTGGAGTAAAAAAAATAATAATATAATGAGGGATTAAAACAAATTTTTTCCCCGTACTAGATTATGTATTTTTCAATTAAAGAAATTTTATTTTAGGTGTTGCATAGTTCCCCACACAGTTTATTGTTAATTTATCCACCTGATCTACTTTTGCACAGCCATATTAATGTTACTGTTATAAATTGCAGTCAAAATCACCTGATCGAGGGGCATTAGAACACCTGGCAGTAATGGAACGTGACAAAGCAATGCAGCAGCTTGCTGATGAACATAGCAGCAAACGTGGGAGCCGCTCTCTCATGGAGCTGCATGAAGAGAAACTGTTGGCTAAGCGAAAGGTATATTTAAATACAGATCCTCTTATTTTGTTTTGGTTTTTGGTGAACATGACGTGTAGATATCACATTGGGAAACAAAGAACAATCCATTAAGTAAACAATATTTATTATCACAAAGGAAGTCACAAAAATTTACTTTTAGCATTCAGAACTTAACCAATTCAAAAGTGAAATGACGTTATAAACTGTATCTCTAGGAAGAAATTCAGATTTTCTATTCGTCAACAAATATAACTTACCAAAAATCTTTGTGTTGCTCAGTTGTTTGAGACTAAAAGTGCTTTTGGAAGTCTACGTTTTAGTGTCAAAATAGACATAAAGAAAAATGAAATAATTATGTTGAGGGAGTACAATCTAATCTTTGAATTACTATTGAAATTGGAACTTGCTTCTGATAATTAATACACTTTAATTCAACTATTTTAAAATATTTTATTTGAGACCATCTACAATGTGCCATATACTTATACAGTTTGCAGAAATGAAAGTTGCCACCTGCGTTTGCAACACCAGCCTGAAAATGTACCAGAAGTACTTTTTGTACTAATTACTGAAAGTACACCAATTAGAAACCAAAATACATACCAGGCAATGGAAAAATATGTAGTATACTCTTACAATCTACAATTAAATTTGCAAGACACATGGTCAAACTGTCATAAAATTGATGTCCCATATAATATATTGCACATCAAATTCCAAAAGTGAATTTCCTTGGAATTTCTAGACTGCCTGTCAGCCTCATCTGGGAACTGTCCCTTCTAGTCATGGAAACCTCCACTTTCTTGCCCAGTAAATTACTATTAAAATTTGTTCTTCGTGCATATAAGTTGTCTTGAGTGTGCCAAGTAATTATAGAAAAGAAATAAAAGAACGAAGGTAAACATGATGAAGAGCTTATCTAAAACAATGTATTCCATTTCTCTTTTGTTGTTGATTTCAGAAAGCTGAAAAAGATGGAGAAGTTCAGGAAAGACGCCCCTTCAGTAGGGAAGTAGATCTCCAGGTCAATCGTTTTGATGAAGCTCAAAAGCGTTCTATATTAAAGAAGGCACATCATCTTAATGACAGATTTTCTTCAGGGCAAAGCAAGTTTCTCTAAATTATGCTATATCTCTGAGAGAGACTTGTGTACTTGTACCAACAAAACTGCAATCTCCTGTTTTGGATTGAATTGTATATTTTATTTGAGTTGCTTGCTTTTCAAAGTTGAAGTTTTAACTTTTTCTTCAACATCATCAGGTTTTAATGGAAATTGATTGTTTAAAGTTAGTTCTTGAATGTTAAATGTATAGGAGTTTTGTTTATTGTTGTAAGTTAATGTGTGAATGTTTAATGATTGTTTCAATTTCTGATGAATAACTGTATATACATGCATTAGCATTTGACATTATAAAGGTTCACAATAAAATAACTTTTCATTTTCAATATAATCACTTTCTACACCTTTAATCCTTACCTTTGGAATTTCATTAGAGTTTCCAAGCAACAAAAATTGTAACATTCAACACTCTTAGCAGTAAATTTACAAGCATTTGTATATAAAAAGCAGCAATGGTAAAAATATAATAAATGTTCTTACCCAAGTTGGAACATAATAAATAGAGAGCATTTTTAATAGAAAGATGGTTATTGAACATTCAAAGAAAGTATTCCTGCAGAAAATTGGTGCTAAAAATCCTACATTAGTTAAAGGTTTTGTTTTGCATCAATTACATGATGCAAAACTATGCAATGCAATACTAGTAAAGCAGGTGAAACAACAAATCATTTGATGTTACACATGAGTAAATTTAAATTTTTTTAGTAGAACATTAATGTGTTAAACATCTAAATTTTACTCAGAACAATTATGTTAAAATGATTCAATGTCATTTTCTATTCCCTGGCTTTTTTTTTTGTACTAAAATAGTTCTGTTTGTTTAAAAGATCCATTCAAAAGTTTCAAAATACAAAAGGACTGACTTTTGTTTACAGTTCACTGCTATTTGGCAGAGAAGGATGCAGGGTATACAGTTAGTTTTTATAAACTTCAGTTGATCTCAACTGGTGACTTGCCTGTGTCACTTCAAAATGAATCGCTACTTTCACAGGAAGCACCAGAATAATGCCTTCGTCACATAGCTCCAGGCACTACTAGTATATTTGCTGATCGTAAGACTTGGATTCCACGATGTAGAGTACAAACTCGTGGAAAGCTGCTTTTCACCAGTACTTCTGCAAACTGCAAGTAATTGAAAATTCAAGGCAAATTATTAAGTTCATGAATTTTGGTCAAATGGTACATAATTTAAAAATATTATCTAAGTGTGCTAACCTTGCGGAATATGTAGTACTTTAGAGCTATAAAATTCAAAAAGACAAGAACACATGTTTTGACTAAAACATGAGCAAAACTGAAACCTTGTTAAATGATATTCAATAATGTTTAAATCAAATTGGGATAGTGTACCTACCTTACATGTACTACATATAGATAGAGAGAGATAAATTGACAGACAGATGGAGATAGTTTCAGACATGCTTATATATGTAAGAATATTTTTTTGAGGAAATGTGCATGTTTGGAAATGGCAATATGAGGCCCCATGCACCATACAACATATCAGGTTGTGTTTGGTCTCATAAGATTTCATTGTGGGAAAGAAGTTGGACCTTGCAAGATTAAGCTGTGGGTTAACATTCAATACTTTTTTTGTATGAGTAATTGGAACACCATCCTAGATTTATTGAAAGATTGTAAATTATTGTCCAGAGTTCTACTTTTTTGTTTATATCTTAAGCCTTAATAGGGTTGCTGCCGTTTTGTATTTCATAGTTCTGAGGAGGGTCTTTTATGTTCCAAATCGTTGATATACTTAGATGCTTTTGTTCAATACACAGGCAGACCAATTCCCATGAACTGAAACCTTATGAATTATGAATGGTCACTTACAATGAACTCTTGCTTCAATTCATTCATATCATAGGGGTTGCAGGAAAGGTCATGTCTTGTTTAATCCTTTGACAGCTCTAGATGAGTTAATACACAAAATGCATTCTTGGCTATCCGGGGTGAGCCACGTCTCGGTCAATTGTACTGACATTTCGGCCATCTAGCTGTGGCCTGTGGAAGAAGGCCACAGCTAGATGGCCGAAATGTCAGTACAATTGACCGAGACGCGGCTCATCCCGGATAGCCAAGAATGAATTGACTCCGACTGCAGAAGCCTACGAACCCATAATACACAAAATATTTTCGTGCGTGGTAGCCTCTGGATGAGTCAGGTTGTTGCTGAGAACCTCTGGACGAGATCCTAAGTGGAACCACAATGTTCCAGGAGCTTCAGGACGAGTTCGCTCATGCTGACACACTTTCGGCTATCACAAGGATTTACTGATAACTAAGATTTCTTGCTTGGTATTTATGTTCGAGCAAGCTCAGCTCACAATGGGATCCGTAATGAGAAGCTTGATACAAAACATGTGGCTCACAGTTGGCAAGTCCGCAGTAGTTCAAGGGCTAGTCGCCTGGGAGAAAACAGACCCCAGAGATAGTTTCTATCCATGGGCGTCTTCAAACTTCATGAACTACTGTAATTCGGTATAAAATTAATCAAACATTTGCTGATGCAAAAGAAGTTATTAAACATTAATACATGGTAAATGTTAAGTTTCAGAATGTATGAGTAAAGTAGAGTAATGCATTCTTACACACAATCTTAGCAACAAACACTGAATAAGTGTTATGTTCTATTGTTTTCTTTTACTTTACGTTTTCATGCTTTGTGGGGTAGGAAATTTCACATTGTGCCCTGTTAGTTTTCTTTCTTGCAAATTCTGCTGCTTGTTTTTATTCAAATGCAAATTTTATGCTGTTTTAGGCCATTATGAACTTTTGCCACATTCCTGTTAGTCCTGAACACACAATAGACCAACGGTGAATACAATACAAACTTCTGACTGTAATTCTTGTTTCTGACGATTTCCAAAAGAAACAGCAATGTTTTTTCCCTGTGAAAATTGATTGGATATTTGGATTGTGTCACAGGGAATGGAGGTTATCACTGCGGTCAGTCTGCTTGACAGTAAGCCTTTGTGACCCCAGATATACACAAGAGATATACCTAACTTCTGAAAGTTGATAGACAGTCTGGAATAGTGTGATGAGTAATGGATTTTGAAGATACAAGATTGGGGGAAAGGTACTGAAAACCGCAAGGATACACAACATTGTCAAACAACAATTAATATGAAATGATAAAGCCTGGGGATCCAAATTCTCCCATGCAACCCCTCCCATGTTAAAGTACATATGATTATGTATATTACCTGGGGCATGCTTGGTCCCCGAGAACCAACAATTGCAATAACTTTTCCTTTATTATTTTGCAAATGAGCTGTTTCAGGTGAAGTAGGTAAGATTCTTTCAGATATATTAACTGTTGAAAAAGGTATGTTGATACTATTAGGAACTGCACCACGGTTATATCTGAAAATTTATAAGGAATAAAATCCCAAGGCAGATACTTAAAACGCGTGGTAAGTAATACAACAGAATAACGCTAATCTATGTATAATTGTGATAATTTTTATATAACATTAATGGAATTATGGGTATAAAATATCAATTTAAGTATTATTTTGATTTGAAATATTCACATTTATCTGAAATAGATATTTAAAATTCACAGTTTTTCTCTAAACTACTGAGAGTGTATTCACTCTCTCAAATCTCAATTTGTATGATCCATGAACAAAAAACAAAAACTTCCATTGCATCTTTTCAAAATTGTTTTTAAATGAAATGTTATGAATAAACATATTTTATTTAATACCGCTACCATCACTATAAACAATCTTTTGTTTCAAGAAATCGTTCATAAAATGGGATTTTATGACACAGATGACTTAATAGCCAATTATGGCACGAACAATTGTTGCCTCACACATTCAACCAATCACAGCAGGTGAATCAAGGGGACGTGGTAGTTAACTGCATAGCTAGCCGAATTGGGGGAGGGGGGGGGGGGTCAAACAAACAATGTTTTTTTGCATAAAGGTCAAGAACTTGTTTCATTAAAATGAAGTTGTCTCCAAAAATTAACTTTGATTTTCTTTTACATTTATAATTGTGCTATAGAAAATAAATTCTTCTTGCAACTTGGTTTATAATAATATTGCTTTATTGCATTCATAAAAATTTGAAAACTCTCACTTACTGTCACTCACTTTCAAAACATTTACTTATGCAATAAAATTTAACATTATTAATTATTGCATACATCCGTTGGATGCCAGATGCCTTTTGAGCCGTTCTTGTGAGTGAGAGAGAGAGAGATAGAGAGAGCGCGAGAGAGTGTGTGCATGTGTGCGTGCGCGTGTGATGCCTGCTTTCCAAATTGGTGCAAACGCTTAGTCGCGTAATATACTATTATAAATTGTTCATTCCAACTGATGTAATCACTATAGCTCAACATCTGTGTAACCATCTTATTTCTTATGCTGTGAGGGTGAAGGACGTCTATGAGATAAAATTAATACTGTGCTGCCAAATAAGTTAACAAATATAGCCTATGTTAAAAAATCCATTTCTGGAGCCCAGGCACTGTAAACAACAAACAAACATTTGCAGAAAAAGGATACTCTTCACTTGAGCGTATGTCCACGACAATTACTTTTGGTCGGGAATATTTGATATGCTGCAAATCCAATAGTTCCAGAAGATTTGCAGCACTTATTCGAGGACAAAATTCACTTTGCAGTTCACTAACTGGAATGGGTGTCATTTCCTAAAATCATTGTAAACAAGTTTTCAATTCAAATTCTGTATTTCAGAAGGTCAGACAACAAACTAAAATCAAATCTTACCAGGTCAGCATTTACTTCAGAAGCCTTTGACTGCGGTGGAGGTTGGTACTCATGTTGTCGGTAAGTTACACTTCGTGGGGTGCTACAGTACATTTCAATTGAGTCATTGACACAACGTTCCATGTCCACTTCTGCATATCCAAAAATAATCTAATAAGTTTACAATTCCAACATAATTTCTTGACAATTTGAATACAAGTTCTCACCTGGTAAATCAGAAAATAGTAATATGCATTCATTAAAGCCAGAAGCAAGAAGAGTGTCTCGAAGTTGGCGAAGTATGGCTAAGCCAACAAACAGTGGAAATGATGCATCTCCTAGTAGTAACTTATCCCATAGATGTAAAATTTTATGTAGCGGAAATACATCTGATGGAAAAAACAATAGACATTCCAACTTATTCTCACCAATTATAGCATATTGTATATTACTATCAACTAAAACAAAATCTTTTGAACAAAATTATTGTTACAATGGGTACACACTGATATGTTTATGTCAATTTCCCAACAATACAAGGAATGAACTGAACTTACGTGAAAACATTGTAAGAAACCATGGAATTGCAAATAATTCAGGAATAAAGGAAATTCCAGCTAAATGATTGGCAAGATCTGGATCATGAAATGCAATTAAATGAGAAAATTTTGCCAAATATTCTTGAATCACAGCAGAATTGTCTTTCAAAAAAAAGTTATGTAAGTATTTGGGAATAAATGAAGATAAACATGCATATGCTTGAGCTGAAAATAAACAAACCTTGTCACAGAATTAAAATAATCCAATAATATATAAACAAGTTGTAATATCACAATATTTTGAAAGGTAAAAACAAAATGACAGCAATTTGATTGTGGTAAAATTACCTTCATTATTGAAATTGAGATAAAGGAATGGAGCACACAACGAGTCCAATCCTTGCCAATAAACATACTGTGGATGACTTACCACCCAGGCTTTCAGAACTCGCTTAAATTTACGATGGCCCTCTAAAGAAGAAAGTAGTTCATCATACTGATGACATCGTGGAATGTCTACTTCAATCTGAAAGTCAACCAAAACTATTTTTCAAAAGATCTACTTACATATTAATTGCAGAGCAACTGATCATTTGTTTACCTGACGATCAGTATGTGTTGGAGTTTCTTTATCAAGAGCAATATACCGTCCTTGGATATCACCAACCACTTCCAGCAGAGCAGCCCACATATCACCTCGTACTAAGGGAGGAATGTCCTTCCGAGCTTCTTTCACAATTGCAGTCTTTTTGTAAGGATATCCCTGAAATAAAAAAGTGGAACATTGTGCAAGGTACTATTAATACTTGGTATTTCAAAGATACATTACTACCTCGTAAATGATTAAATAATAAAAAATACCATTACCTTGAGAAGTCTATCACAAAGAATTATTCGATGAAATTGGTATTCAGTATCCCTTTCACGAATTACAAGAGGTAAAGAGGCTGCATCAGACACTTCTTCTTGAGGAATAATCTCGGATCTACATATTACAGTGACAAGATTTAAAAGTTAAAATTTTCTCAAAGTTAAATGCTTGTAATTCATTTACAAAAATGAAAATAGTATTATACCTAATCTCAATGAGAGGATAATGACTGGTGAGAGGTAAATGCGATAACCTTTGTGCTAAAGTGTCGAGGGGCAATGGAACCACACGAAGATCTAACATGGATGTTTGATCACGTTTTTGTCCAAATACTGTCCCCTCCAAAAGAACAAGGCTGGAATAAAACATGATGAAAATTCATATGAATAAAAACTCTGACTTACAAGATAGACAGAAAGTTATATAATCTTATATCAAGAACACTCAGATAAATAGCAATGTGACAATAAAACTGATCAACAT
>BOPP01000025.1:3860899-3882109 GCA_017312745.1 Gryllus bimaculatus
AATTGATATTCAATAATGTTTAATATCAAATTGGGACTAGTGTAGCCTGAACCTTAAACTGTACTAAATGTTTTGCAAGGCTTGAATGGACCTACCTACAAATGCAATGTTTAAAAGTGAAATTCAATTTAATTCTTTTTTGCAGACATAGACTTAACACATCTTGTTATATTTTCTGTTGTTGACAGTTTCAGCAAAAATACTGAACGCTACTTTCAGAATGGTAGAAGTGACTATTGTTTAACTAATACCCTTAGATACATTCAAGGCTTCTGCCTTGAGAGTTTCAGCTAAAAAGTCAAGTTTCATTATATTTTATTTTTGTGCGATAGTATTCTATCTCATCTAGTCTTTTTCATATTTATCAGTTCGTAGCCGCGCTACTCTAAATTCAGCTGACATTCTTCGTCATGCAACATATATTCTTAAAAAATATTATGATACACTCTAAAAATGAGACTTCACAGAAACGTAAGTAGATGTCAAAAAATCGCATTATATAGAAAAAAAAAAAAGAGGAAAAAAAAGCAAAAAAACGGCCCTGAAAATCTCATTACTGTGTGTTTTGATCCGTCAGTTACTGCTCAAAGGTATCGGCTGTCCGTTTTTGTCGTCTGTCCGTGTCAAAGGAGCAAGGTTTCATTCTGCAGCGGTCTTGGCATTCTGCGCGTAGAGTGCTTTTAGTAGTCTTTTGATGGTTTTGGAGGTGATTCAATTTCAACATACATTCCTAATTCGTTCCATACTCTGAAGGACGCACCATGAATAGGTCCATTGAACCTTGCTTCTAGCTGTAAAGCTAATCGATGGGAAGTAGCCATCTCACAGAATTATAAACACTAAAAAAATCTGAAATTAAGAAATGTTAGATTAAACTGACTAGATCAAATAAAGAAGAGTTCGAAATATGCTATATGGAAGCATTATTCCCTTAATTTCAATAAATGCAAAGACACCACACGGATAAAGATTGTCTTGTGAGTGCCTGCGTATAATAATCACTAGCTTGTAAATAACAGTTCAAATACATTACATGAAATTCACAACTGTGTGGAATTTTATATCAAAATAACCATATACATAGCGAATGAAAGAGAAAATACCCAATTTTCCGTGTGTTGTGTAGGTCTGGCAGATGATGATCCTGGCTGATGCCAGATGAGGGGGCTGTTGTTTGAGAGGTGTTCCTCATTGGAGGGCTTGATGACCAAGTCCCATTACGCTTTCTGAGCTGACACTAATGGGCAAATGCTGTAGAACGGGCCACTGATAAAGTTGGATACAATACAATTGTTAGTTTCACAGCGTTAAAATGATGTTGATTGAAAATTGCTGTTGCATATATTTAATTAACTCTTTCTAACACGAACAGAGGTAGTAACCTACAGTTCAATTGAATAACAATCAAGCTTAAATAATGTTTATATATGAAGTGAACCAGTTCAAATTAAGCTGCGGATTCAATGATTGAGATACTACGTTACGTAAGCAGAGGCCAGTAACAGTCTTAACACTCGCTCATAAATGCGAGCAGAACGTAGTAATCAGCTTGAATTATAATATAATCAGCAATATACGAAAGTTATGCAGATGCTTTGTGCTGTAACATAACACAATTAACAGAAGGTTCAATAATTGCAGGGCCGGCGAAGTAAAGATTTTCTGAGCGTATGGAGTAAATTAGAAATTGCGTGGGGGGGTAGGTTGAAGAGAGAGAATTAATAATACACATTTCTAACAATAAACAATAAAAATGTAATTTTAACAACACTTTTATTTGCCAATTTAATTTTCTTTTCTTATTAATCTTTAAAAATAACATATTATTCCTATATTTTTGAAGTTTACAATAGCATTTACGCCACCAATTTATAAAACTTATTTCAATATCTAATAAACTATTTTATTTGCAAATGTTGCTTTTCGGTACGTTGTTTTTAATTAATAAAATCATTAATTAAGTTTTGTCATATCTCGTTTATAGAGAGAAGATAAATTGGACAGACAGATGGAGGATAGTTTCAGACATGCTTTAATATGTAACGAAGTATTTTTTGAGGAAATGTGCATGTTTGGAAATGGCAATATGAAGGCCCATGCAGCCATACAACATATCAGTGTTGAGTTTGGTCTCCATAAGATTCAGTGTGGGGAAAGAAGTTGGACCTTGCAAGATTAAAGATGTGGTTGATTACAGAACTGTGCGTTACATTCAATTACTTTTTTTGTATTAGTAATTGGAACACCAATCCTATGATTTATTGAAAGATTGTTAAATTATTGTCCAGAGTTTCTACTTTTTTGTTTATATCTTAAGCCTTAATAGGGTTGCTGCCCGTTTGTATTCATAGTTCTGAGGAGGTCTTTTATGTTCCAATCGTTGATTATACTTAGATGCTTTTGTTCAAGTACACCAGGCAAGACCAATTCCATGAACTGAAACTTAGAATTAATGAATGGTCAGTTACATGATACTCTTTGTTTCAATTCCATTCATTATCATAGGGGTTGCAGGAAAGGTCATGTCTTGTTTGAATCCTTTTGAGACAGCTCTAGATGAGTTAATACACAAAATGCATTCTTGGCTATCCGGGGTTGAGATCCATCGTCTAGTCATTGTACTGACATTTTGGCCATTCTAGCCTGTGTGCCTGTGAAGAAGGCCACAGCTAGATGGCCGAAATGTTCAGTAAAATTGACCGAGACGCTCATCCGAATGCCAATGAATAATTGACTCGACTGCAGAAGCCTACGAACCATAATCCACAAAATATTTTCCGTGCGTGGTAGCCTCTGGATGAGTCAGGTTGTTTGCTGAGGAACCCTCTGGACGAAGAACACTCCTAAGTGGAACTCACACTGTTCCAGGAGCTTCGGGCCGAGTTCGCTCATCCTGACACACTTTCGGCTATCACAAGGATTTTACCTGATAACTAAGATCTTTTCTTGCTTGGTATTTATGTTCGAGCAAGCTCAGCTCACAATGGGATCCGTAATGAGAAGCTGAATACAAAACATGTTGACTCAACAGTTTGGCAAGTCGCAGTAGTTCAAGGGCTAGTCGCCTGGAGAAACAGACCCAAGAGATAGTGTCATCCATGGGCGTCTTCCCAACTTCATGACTACTGTAATTCGGTAAAAATTAATTCAAACATTTGCTGATGCAAATAAGAGTTATTAAAACATTAATACATGGTAAATGTATTAAGTTCAGAATGTATGTGTAAAGAGAGTAATTGCATTCTTATCACACATTTTAGCAACAAACACCGAGATAAGTGGTTTATGTTCTATTGTTTTCTTTTACTTACGTTTTGCATCTTTTGTGGGTAGGAAATTTTCACATTGTGCCTGTGTTTTCTTTCTTGCAAATTCTGCGCTTGTTTTTATTCAAAGCAAAATTTTAATGCTGTTTTAGGGCCCATTATGAACTTTTGCACATTCCTGTTAGTCCTGAACACACATAGACAACGGTGAAATACAATAATAACTTCTGACTGTAATTCTTGTTTCTGACGTTTCCAAAAGGAAACAGCAATGTTTTTTTCCCTGAGAAAATTGATTGGATATTTGGTTGTGTCAACAGGGAATGGAGGTTATCACTGCGGTCAGCTGCTTGACAGTGAAGCCTTTGTGACCCGCAGATATAACCAAACAAGAGATTATACCTAACTTCTTGAAAGTTGATAGACAGTCCTGGAATAGTGTGATGAGTATGGATTTTGAAGATACAAGCATTGGGGGAAAGGTACTGAAAACCGCAAGGAGTACCAAGCATTGGTCAAACACACAATTAATATGAAATGATAAGCCTGGGATCCAAATCTCCTCATGCAACCCCTGCCGTGTTAACGTACATATGATTACGTATATTACCTGGGGCATGCTTGTCCCGAGTAAGCAACAATTGCAATAACTTTTCCTTTATTATTTTGCAAATGAAGCTGTTTTAGGTGAGTAGGTAAGAATTCTTTCAGATATATTAAGGTTGAAAAAGGTATGCTTTGATACTATAGGACCTGCACCCCACGGTTATATCTGAAAATTTATAAGGAATAAAACCCAAGGCAGATCTTAAAACCGCGTGGTAAGTAATACAACAGAATAACGCTAATCTAATGTATAATTGTGATAAATTTTTATATAACATTAATGGAATTTGGGTAATAAATATCAATTTAAGTATTATTTTGATTTGAATATTCACACTTTATCTGAAATAGATATTTATAAAATTCACAGTTTTTCTCTAAACTCTGACGAAGTGTATTCACTCTCTCAAATCTCAATTGTATGATCCATGAACAAAAAACAAAAACTTCATTGCAATCTTTTCAAAAATTTGTTTTAAATGAAATGTTATGAATAAACATATTTTATTTTAATACCGCTACCATCACTATAAACAATCCTTTTGTTTCAAGAAATGTTCCATAAAATGGGGATTTTATGACACAGTATGACTTAATAGCCAATTAATGGCACTAACAATTGTTGCCGCACACATTCAATCCAATCACAGCAAGGGTGAATTAAGGGGCGTGGTAGTTAACTGCATAGCTAGCCGACATTGGCCGGAGGGGGGGGGGGGTCAAACAGACAATGTTTTTTTTTGCATAAGGCAAGCAACTTGTTTCATTAAAATGAAGTTTTCAAAACTAACTTGATTTTCTTTTACATTTATAATGGTGCTATAGAAGAATAAATTCTTCTTGGCAACTTGGTTTATAATAATATTGCTTTATTGTCATTGCCATAAAAGATTTGAAAACTCTCACTTATCTGTCACCACTTTCAAAACATTCTACTTATGCAATAAAGATTTAACATTATTAATTAATTTGCTACATTCCGTTGGATGCCAATGCTTTTGAGCCGTGTCTTAGTGAGTGAGAGAGAGAGAGATAGAGAGAAGCGCGAGAGAGTGTGTGCATGTGTGCGTGCGCGTGTGATGCCTGCTTTCCAACTTGGGTGAAAGCCTTATCCGCGTAATATACTATTATAAATTGTTCAATCTCCCAACTGATGTAATCACTATAGCTCAACATCTTGTGGTAACATCTATTCCTTATGCTGTGAGGTGAATGGACGTCTATGAGATAAATTAATACTGTGCTGCCAAATAAGTTAACAAATATAGCCTATGTTAAAAAAAGTCCATGTTCTGGAGCCAGGCACTAGTAAACCAACAAACAAACATTTGCAGAAAAGGCTATCTCTTCACTTGAGCGTATGTACACCGACAATTACTTTTGGTCGGGAAAATTTGATATGCTGCAAATCCCAATAGTTCCCAGAAGATTGCAGCACTTATTCGGACAAAATTCACTTTGCAGTTCAACTAATGGAATGGGGTTCCATTTCCTAAAATCATTGTAAATCAGTTTTCAATTCAAATTCTGTATTTCAGAAGGTTCAGACAACAAACTAAAATCATCTTACACAGGTCAGCATTTTACTTCGAAGCCTTTTGACTGGCGGTGGCGTTGGGTACTCATGTGGTCGGTAAAGTTACACTTCGTGGGTGCTACGTACATTTTCATTGAGTCATTGACACAAACGTTCCATGTCCACTTTCTGCAATCAAAAATAATCTAATAAGTTTACAAAATTCCAACATAATTTCTTGACAATTGAATACCAAGTTCTCACCTGGTAAATCAGAAAATAGTAATATGCATTCATTAGCCAGAAGCAAGAAAGTGTCTCGAAGTTGGCGAAGTATGGCTAAAAAGCAACCACGTGGAAATGATGCCTTCTCCAGTAGTAACTTATCCCATAGATGTAAACTTATGTAGCGAAATACATCTAATGAAAAACAATAGACATTCCAACCTTATTCTCACCAATTATACATATTGTATATTACATCAACTAAAAACAAAATCCTTTTGAACAAAAATTATTGTTCAAAATGGGTCCAGCACTGAATGATGTTATGTAATTTCTCTGAATCATATAAAATCATATAAAGGTAATTGAAACTGAAACTTACGTGATAAAATCATTTGAGATAAATCATCATAGGTAATTTGAAATCATATTCAGGAATAAATGGAACTTTCCATGCTAAAGTCGTATGCTAAGATCTGATCGATTGGAAATGCCAATTAGAAATGTATGGTAAAATTATGAGGACCGATAATACTTCTTCTGAATACTACAGTTTAGGAGTCGCAGATATTTTTGGCACAAAAAAAGTTATGTAAAGCTATCTTAGTAAGATATATTGAACGAGAACACATAGACTATTTTATACACCTGAGAACAATCACTCTGAACTAGCACTTGTCACACGAATTATACGCAAAATACATCTCGCAAAGAATTATGGATACAAACAAGTAGTTGTAAATAAATCTACATTATCCAAACTTTGAAATGGTTAATAGAGAAATATAAGCACGAGCAAATTGATTGTAGGATTACAAGAATGAATTCTCATCCTCATATATTTAGAGAATAATTCTGAGATAAAGGAATGGAGCCACGAGCACGCTGAAAGATGTCCAATCTTGCAATGTCAAAAATACTAGTGTGATTGAGCTATATATGAACTATTGTCAGTAACTTCTAAGCTTAAACTATCACTCGGATCGAGCGATAACTGCAAAAGAAGAAAGTATTCATTCATATCTGAACATCGTGGGAAGTCTCTTCAAATTGAAAGCAACCAAAACTATTTTAACAAAGTACTTTACCATACATCAAATTGTAATACATTGCTTCACGTACGATCCAAGATATTCTATTTGTTATTAAACTCACACTAGAACTAGACCAAACTCATAAGTAGTGGACGTATTACTTATATCACCAATGCAAGGCAAGATTACCTTTCCAACTACAAATTTTCCGCATCCTTGTAATTGTAAGAGAGACATATAGTTCACCTCAACAGAATTCAACACGAGCGAGATGTCAAGACCGACAATAATCACGAACTCTGGCCGCTATCAAAGTATGGTAGGTCACATGATAAAAATCGAGTGTGTTTCTCTATTAACAATTTAGCAAGTCTTTGTAGTATCGCGATAATTTGAAATAGAAAAATAATGGTTGCGGAGATCTATTGTCAAGGGATACTATGATATTGCGTATTGACAATAATAGATACATTACTACTCGTAAATGATTAACTAATAAAAAAATAACCAGTAGCGATTTTAATACATGTCTACTTTGCACAAAAGCGATTATTTCGAATATAACTTGGTTATTCCCGAGGGTTATCATTCGCCTCTATATCACTCGAATCTATAAGAAGAGTAAATGTCAGCTGAGTCTGCAATTCAGACACTTTTCTTGAGAACAATCTCTGATTCTAGCACCACAACTTCAACTATATTCCGTGTGCAAAGATATTAATTAAGTCATAAAATTAATATCTTTGTACAAATTATACAATATTGCATTAATTCGTCATTTATAACAATCATGAAAAAGTATTATTCCTGTACTCTCATGAGATGGTACAAATTTGTACAAGCTGAGCATTTTATAAGAGTACCAATGCGATAACTTTGTGATCTAAATGTGACAGATGCGGGAAGCCAATTGCAACCAAACTATTGTTGTGAAGTTTGGGTATTTAAACATTTCGACGATTACCGGATCTAACTGGATGTTTGATCAGTTTTTGTCAAATTACTGTCCCCTCCCAAGAATATCAGGACTGAGAAATTTGTCAAATCAACATGAATAGTATAATAGCAATGCTATAAAGAATAAGAAAAAACTCATAAACATGTATGTTACCAGATCACAGAAAAGTTATTTATAATTCTCGTAAGAACTACCTCAGAATAAATAGCATGTTACAATAAAACTGGGGATCACCATTACATTTTTTCTTTCTTCCAACAATTAAAAAAAAAAAAAACAAAAAAAAAAAAAAAAAAAAAAAAAAAAAAAAAAAAAAAAAAAAAAAAAACAAAAAAAAAAAAAAAAAAAAAATAAAAAAAAAACACCAGCCAAGGGAATTTAAAATAGTTGAATACAAATTGTTCTTTCAATGCAACAAAGTAAATTATAAAGTGCATGTAAGTGCATGTGTTACCAAAACCCACAATGTGTAAGTTGCTCGGTAAAATTCTCCTGATTTTAAATGGAAACAAATACACACATCAACCAGCAATATTTTCAATAACAACAAATAGTTTTTATTTTATTTTATTTTATTTTACCAACAACTAGACTAAATTTACAGATAAGTGGGTTTTGGACAGATGTATGATGGTGCTGTCAACATAAGTAGAACTTTAGCTTCCATTAAATACTGAAATTATATGAATCTACAATGACAAAAATGATTGAATATGTTGTAATTTGTCTTAAACATCAAAATTTGTTGGATCTCAACCTAAACCAGTTTGCAGCCAGTGATTATCATGGTGGAAATTTTGTCCAATTCGATTTAGAATTTTTGTTGTATGTGCTGTGGGTTTACATAATTCACTACATTGCTTATGTCAATATACGTGTATATTTTATTCATATTGAACAGTTTTCTAAATTTATTATCAGAGTATATTATTAAATTCACAAATAGTTGAGACACAACTTGACCATCTTTAACCTACCTTATGAACATTGTTAACTTCAATAACTCCATAAGAAGATTGTGCCTTAAAATACAATTCTGTAGAAGAGCTACTTAAATAGTATTATATAGAAGAGTATTTAAATATTTTTTTCTTACGTTCCTTGCAAACAAATCATATTTATATTCTGTAGTTAACATTTCCACAACTTTATCATTGAATTTCTTTTGAAAAGCAATACTTACTCTGGTAGAGTAAGAATTGGAGCCTTTGTTCTAATCAATCCCTGCTTTTTTAGTTCTGTTTGCACATCTCCACCAGCTAAATGCCAGAGATGATACAATTCCTTCAATTGCCTTTCAAGGAGAGGGTGTTTATTTGTAACAGCTTTCTGTCTAATCTCTGTAACATTCTCTTCTTGACCAGCTAATACAAATGTGTGGTCCTGCAGCTGATGAGGAGTAGGGCGATGATGAATGTTGATATTCAGACATAAACTGATGAAATCTCTCAAATCTGATGGGAGATCCTACGCATACACATGTAAATTATTCTTTTAAAAATTTTCACTTCTTATTTATTACTATCTTACTGCCAGATTAACATGCCTAAAGCTTTACAATAATATACAGTCCCTGTCCCAAGTCCCTGTTTAGAGTCATCTTGATGGCCACACTATTTTATGTTAAATGGGGGGTGGGGTGAGGGTATTTTTTAGTCACATCTCTGTTTTTGCACAAATTTTAAATATATGATTTACGTTCCATTTTAAGTACAAAGACAAGATTAGTGACTAGCACAGCACTGAAGGAGGAAAATGAACACTGCGAGTATAAGTGAGTATAATATGCATGAAAGGACAAAAGAAAACATCTGCACAACACCTGATGGCCTCAATCTGCAATATGTAATGCTATGTTAAACTTTTTCAGCTATGAGTGGGTGAGATATGCTGGTGTAATGCTTGTCTCACGGTGCAAACGTCCCTACTGCACTGTGCCCCATTGATTTCAAGAGCGTATAGGAGAATTGAAGATCATCATTTCTTGCCAGTTAACAAGCGTACGTTGGGACATTTTACGTGATAAAGTTACAAATGTAACATTTACCCTTCACTGAGAGGCAACTCAAGGTTTTTGGTGGAAATCTCGTTGATTGCACCAAAACATGACCCATGAAACAATGTTAATGAGTTGACTACCAATCAGGGGTAAATGTCACATGTGAAAAACTTTGTTACAAGAAATTTCTGAACAAGTGTTCATTGTCAAAAAGTGATCTTCGCCCTGTCTTCGTGCTCCTGAAGGTTATAACATTTTTTTCTGTAGAGTACATAACACTAAATCAATGATGGTAAATGCTTTGTTATTATGGCAGCATTTTCAGAACCAGAAATACTCGATTACGAGGTGCCTACAAACAGGATCTCAATAAATCAGTTTTAGAATAGATTGCTTTTTACTTATTAATTTACTGTAGTGTACATTGCACTCAAATCTTCAAGGTTATTCTGAAATGAGAGACACAAATGTACAAAAGTGTCTTAGTATATTCTGCTTTACAGACCTTAAATATTTGAATACAATATAAATAAGTTTTTTTATATTTTGCATGTAAAATGAACCATAAGGAAGAATAAAAACTACAGAGCTTGCAGTGTCACATTTTTACACTATTTTTATTCTACCCTTTATTTCCTAATTTTTCCCACAAAATTTCACTATAGCCACTTTTTAGAAATATTGAATTATTAATTTAATTATTTGTATATTGTTCTTCTATTACTGTCTTGCTATTGTGTATGTATCTTAATTTACAAACAAAGAGGCACAAAAAAGTGTCAACCTAGCTGGAAACTATAGTCGGGAAGACAGGCCGGGCAGTGAACAGGAAGGCAAGCTTAAGGGCTGTCCATAAATTACGTAACGCTGAAGTGGGAGGAGGGGGTCTGAGGCAGCTGCGTTACATGGGGGTAGGGAGGTATTAGTTAAGTATTAGGCAACATTGATTTTTTTTAATTCTTCTTTTTAATCGGTAAGATTATGAAGAAAATATTCAAAACTGATATGGTGTATATTCTAGAAGCCATTTAAATTGACACTGTAGACTCTCACTCATGCACTATCCACAATGACGCGTGTGCACTACTTGAAATCAACCATTTCTCGCCCAAACATTGTTCCTTCACTCACAACTTGCCCAAATGTTATGGTTAGGTGCAGCCAGCATCTCCAACTAATTTCTACTCTAATTAATTAACATTAATTTTAATACTCAACACAAGTAAAATAAATACAAATTATTTTTACTGTGCAATAATTTATTTTCACTTCTTTCATTTATAACTGGGGGGTGTTGTCCCAAGTGTTGTGTAATTTTTTGGGGAGGGTTCAAGCACATGTTACAGGTGACGGGGTATTGAAATTACTCCAAATTTGAATTACGTAATTTATGGTTGGCCCCTTAGAATGTAGAGGAGTAAAACAATGACCAAGGGCCATGCCTTCATAAAAAGAAGGCCCTATTTTATTCATTCAAAATATGACAATCACTTTTTGAAATTACAATGCATATATAGTTAAGTTGTAACTGCAATTTTATGCTAAGAGGCAGCCATTTTGTTTCTTTTAATGGTATTTTAGAAAAGTGCCAAGTTTGAAACCATCATTTTTTTAACAACGGTGGCATTCATAACTTGATTTCAATTTTTATTACATAAAAATAAAATGTTTATCATTAAGATATTAAAAAAAAGGATAATATAGGTTTCAAACATAGTAGCTATAACATTGTCAGAAAGAAAAGTGTTTGTTGGGTTTGCACTTCTTATATGAAATTTTAATTATATTGTGTGTTTTTAACAAAACTTTATAATTTTGGAATTTTAAATGACACTCAGGAAGAGGAACACAGGGAAAAGAAAAGGGAAAATCTATTTACCCAACATATGATCAAGCTTACCAGTATGAAATGCTTAGCCATTTAGAGTTTTATTTATTTACAGTATTATTAAAAACAGTTAAAAACTATGTGTGAAATGCTTGGGGAGAAGTTAAATTGAAGTTACATTTATTGTAGAAGTAGTTACATTTGGTGGTGACATGGTTGAAGTTACATTTGTTGTTGATGTGTAATTAAGGCATTAAATGTAAGTTATTAAAATGGAAGGCAATGAATGAGAAAGAAAATCCAAATTTTCCTTTCTAATGTATTAAGAATTCATTACTGATTATGTACATGCTAGCACAATCACTCTCTTCAATCAAACATTACCTGATATGCCTCCAAACATGAATGTTCTCTGGCAAGACGTTCAAACACTTTCCCATTACAATGTAGAAGACTTAAAACTTTTCTCATTATCTGGGGTAACTTTAAGTCAGCCCAAAATTCTTTCTGAAGAGCTAATTCAGCTAATATCATTCCAAGAGACCATACATCAACTTTGGGGCCAGATCTACGATTTCGACCACCAAGGTAAACCTCAGAAGCTGTATATTTTGGATGACTTCAACACATGGAAGAAAAAAAATGAAATGATGAAATGAAATAAATACTTAAATGATGTAATATGAATAAAATATTCTCAGCTTAAAAATAAAACAACATTATTAAACATTAAAACTACTAGTATTACAGTGGTTTTCAGATTTGTAAGATTTTAAATAAGATAACAAGGTGTGAATAAAAGCACAGTCTCAGATCAGAGGAGTCAGTTTAAATATATTTGAACATGGATATAACAGGTGGACTCAATTAATTTTTAAGATAAACAAACAATTTTGAATACATGAAGAAAATATTTGTTAATGGTCTTTATTTGTTTTAAAACATTATAAAACAAATTATTCCAAAAATATAATAGGCAAAATATTAAGATATTTTCAATACCTAAAATCTTTAGGCATCTTGCAGAAAGCATTTAATTCAATAGTTAGTTTTATATTCAACTTCAGCACATTTATGATGCAAATATGTTTCACAAACACACTTATTAATAAGATTTTTGGGAAGACTGGAAGTCTACATAAAATTTTGGTAACATAAACAAAGCAACTACTGACACAACAATGTCACATTAACACTATATTAATAATTTAAAAAAATATTACATACCCAATAGGAAATGAAACATTTGCACCACCATCTGTCATATAATATAATCCATAATTAAATAATTGAAGATTCCCATCATCATTCAAAAGCATGTTTTCAGGACTCAGATTGTGATGAACAATATTATGTTCATTCAGGTGACACAAAGCTTTTACTGTTTGAAATGCAAATTTGGACAGGTCCTTAAGTTGTAATTGTTTCGTTGCCACAGACTCCATATGATACTGCGACACCACCATAGTTCGCTCTGCACCAAATATGTACATAGATCTTCAACTGCATTAAAGATTCAAAAAATCCATTTATCACATTCTTGACCTACCGTGCTTCCCTCTAATAATATCCAAATAGGAACATAAATTAGGATGACTGATGGTTTTAAGGTATTGTCCACGACCATATATTGTTATCGAGTTCGGAGTAAGAGGTAATCCATTACTTCCACAAAGTTCTCCTGGATGGCTTCGAGCAAAAAACGTGAAACCTGCGAACTCCGATCCAACATGTTTATCTACTGCAGGTGTCATGTTTCTATGATGATCTAATGAATGACACGCACTTAAAAAAGGCTGTGCTTTCTTCTCCTGTCAAAGAACAGTCTTAGGTCGTTACAATGTATGGAACGGTCAATAATTCAGAAAACGAGGTAATTAAAAAGTATATAATTTTTGTTAATGATACATACCCCTAGTTTTAACAGTTACCGCTAATTTAGCGAAATCCGAATGTAATTCCACAAAATCATAATATACACTTTTTATATCTTCACAATTACTCAACCATTTGATTGTTAAATCTAACCGGTATTGTCATCCTCAATTCCTAACCTCTTTTAGACGAACGGTCATGACAGGTGACAGCTACAGATGGTCCATTACCCCCGCTCAGTCCCCGAGAATCCCAGTGATACAAACACGTGATTCTATCCAATATTATAACTTGACAGATATTACATATGACAGATTTAATACCAACTCTTCGATACGCATATATTGCCCAGGCAATATGGGTGCTCAAATACTTCTTGACTAGTACGGCATTGAAAATTCGAGTGTCATTATTATCTTCGGTTGGTAGGGTGTTAAGAGCCGAATTTTGTAAGAAATGACATCTTTTAAATTATGCGAAGTACATCGTTGATTAGTGAATTAACCATGACCATAAAATGCATTTCTTTAAATCATATAAATCAAGAATTATTACGTGTACAAACTTCGAAAGTTACAAAAAAATATTTCTTTTAATTTTATTTTATTACACGCAGCATTACTTTGTCTCAGCCTCTATACAAATGTATAACGTTAACTTTATAACACATGTAGGTATACATCACCACATTCTTTCATGGCATCAAGTAATTGTAGAAACTAGAAAAATTCTTTGATGAATCTCCTTTTTTTTCTTCCGCCGGGTACCCAATGCTTGGAGTATTTCAACATTTGTTCCCTTCTAAATTCCAACTCAAAATTCTGTACCTCCATAAATAATATCTATTTTAATAAGGAGTTAATATTGGTTTATAGAATGGGTACAATCAACTGAAGTAGTGTCTGACGATGTTGTTGATAGGAAAAGGAATGGATTCTATCAATTGCCTAAAATAGAAGTAATTTTAAATTCCCCTGACTTGACTACGACTGACGAACCTTGACAACACAGAGGCCCCTAGAGTGCGCTTATTACCCCCCCCCCACACACACACACACACACACGCACACACTGTACCCTTGTCCACTCCACCCTTTTGTAGTGTTGGAATTGACACCATTGTGCAAAATTTCGACTTTGTTTGACATCATGAAAACTAGTGGTGCTATAGAATGGTACAGACTTTCTTGTACTAGTTATTTTCTAATTTCTTAGTTTACGCTAACTTTCCGGTCCTCCTTCCAGCCCACAATGCTTTCAGCTGTCATTTATTGACGCCCAAATTAAATTTAAAGAAAACCAACTTTTAGGTTTTCTAATGGTTGATCCGAAATATTACTTTAAGAATATTAAAGAAGAGTAAAACTTTGTCCAGTATGGACATTTTCGTTAAAAAATTTGAAGCTTTTTCAAAAAAACGTCATTTAAATTTTACTGCAAATGGGAAATTTAAAGTTCTTTTTCACAAAAAGCTTTTTGTGTTTTCAAAAAACGTCTTTGGGAATCATTTGAAGCACTTCCACTCACAAATGCAACAATGCATACAAATGCGCCTAAATCACATGCATTATTGTTCCAAAATGGATCTTCCCCTGTCTATCTAGCTCAACTCAAAGCGTAGCGACTTTTGAAAACATTCTTTAAATTTTTGGGGGCTTTACTGAAATTTCAAAATTTTCTCAAAAATTGCTACAAATACTTTCATTAATTTTTTTGAAAGAGTAGAGTAAAATTCACCCATAAAGGAGACATTAGTCCATTTTTCACTGTTAACTCTGAATTTTTGAAAATTTCATAAGTTTGAATTTTGCAGCTTATTCCTATTACAAAATTGCAGATAGATATTTTTCCTTCAAGTATTTTTTTTTCCATAGTTAGTTCTTTCATTATGGTCATGTACATTTTTTTTAATTTTAGGGCAATATTGTGTGCAATATGTGGAATGTTAAAAAGTTGAAAAAAAACAAGATTTTCTGGAAAACGACTTCAAATTTTTAATTTAAACTTTTGGTAGGTATAGAACTAAATGTTCTCTATAAAATGGCATAATGCCATTTTGCTAATTCTTTTGTTTTTTTCTTCAAAAGGTACAAAACTGTAGTTGTTTTACATTTTTCACATTGTTTTATTTACATTTTTGTGATTTCCTCACATTTTTGCAGATATGAGTACATGTGCTTAAATTATGTCTTATAAAGTTACTCAAAAACTCAAGAGTTAAAAATGAGCTCAAAATTTTCAGAAATGTATAAACGACATTTTCTTGAAAAAGCCTATGAAGGCTATTCTTAAAACTTTTTGAATGGATAGTGCTAATTGCACTGTTTAAGTTGATATAAAATTAATTTTGATGTATTCTTTTGTTTTTTCAAAAATTCATTAAAACTTTATTCATTCATTCAAAAATTCTTGAAAACGTAAATGAAAATGGGCAAACTAATACAATTTATACTGACCTTAAAGGCTTTTGAAACTGTCACTGTTTATTGTTAGCCAAACTTCAATTTACTGTCACTTTACTTACATAGATTTTTTTTCAAAAATAGTACAATTTGGACATGCTAATTAAGGTGTTCAAATATGATGAAAAATTGTGTGTTCTTTTTGTACTTGTTGTTGTATTTTCATTGTGGAAAAAGTGGAAAAAGACAATGAGAAAAACTATTAACACTAAATGTATCATGGATTTGTTTGTTTGTTGTTGTTTGTTTGGGAGAGGGATATATGCAAAGCTTCATAATCCCTCTAGTCAGTACACAACAAATGATTTCTCCTAGAACCAACCATTGGTTTAGGAAATTTCACAGGGGGTGGGTTAGTACTATTTTAATTATTAAAATTTGTTCTGTTAATTACAACCAAAAATATTATTCATAAAGTATTGTTTGGAGTTTTAAATGTTTAGGAGAATGTATTGAGAAAACAGATGGCAATATTTTGTGATGCAATATCAACATTAGTATTTTTCCTGAAAGAGATACTTTAATTACAAAAATGTACATGGTACATATCATAAAAATGTAGTCACATACTGTGATTATATTAATATAATACACTGAATTTCATATTTTGTACACAAATATTTCTAATAATGATTTCTTCTATTTCTAATAATGATGTTTCTTTCACTTCAATTCTTATTTTGAAAAAAAATATATGACAAACAAGAGTGAACTTATAGAGCTTAGAATTTTTTAGTATGACTCAGCACAGAAAACATTTTTTAAATGACTTCATTAAAAAACAATATATACACATAAAAAGTAAAGAATGAAATGAAGAAACCACAACTATACTTAATTACAAAAGAGACAATAATATGTACAATTATTATTCAATTGCCGGTAATAAATATTTCTAGAAAATAAGTGTAGATATGGAGAAATCAGAACGCAGATGTATATTAACATAGAAATCTGCAGAAGATAATATTCAGATCATGTTCAATTATTAAATTAAAAAAAGAGTATATTACAAAAACAACACATTGGAGAGAAAAAGCCACCATTCATTTTTTCTTTCCAATAGTCAGAAACTGAAAACCTTGCTCATATCATTTATTGATCTGTTGATTCAGTTGCATTTGTTGATGATGGTTGATGTTTCTTTTTCTTCTTCTTATCCACTTGAGCATACAAGTACGACAGTGTGGCAGGTGGCTGCAGCTTTGCTGATGAAAGTAACACTTCTGCATATGGTGAGATAGGTGCAGCATACTGTTAAACAATACAAAAATACACAATTTTTTCCTTGCAGCATTACAATACTTTCTCTCCACAACATAGTATATAATAAAATAAAAAGATATAATTTGTGTTATATTCTTAATAACCAAAGTCCGGATTTTCCAAAATACACAAAAATCAATTTCTGCCACAATCACTCCATGCATTACTAACTGTTCTACAATACTTTCTCTACTCTTTAAATGTAATTCCCATGTCATAACTTACTGAACTCAAACAAAACTAATGGTGCTACTAATGGTACTACAGAATTGCTTCCACACTCTCGTACTTGTTAGTTCTCAATTTTCTTTGGTCTGGACTAACTTTTCAATGTTGCCCCATCCTCTTGCCAGCGGCCATCTATCGTTGCATAAAACACTTTTTTTAAATGTTCTCAATTTTTCGGTTTCTTAATGGTAGAACTGAAATTTGACTTTAAGAATATTAGAGAAGATTAAAAAAGTCCTAAGTGAAAATTTTCTTTGAAAAATCTGGAGCCTTTTTAAGAAAATGTTTTTGTAAATGCGAAATTTGAAGTTCTTTTGAAAGAAAATATGAGAGTATTTGAGAAATTTAATTGGAAATAATTTGAAGCACTTCTACTCACAAATGCAATAATGAATATACAAAATCGTTTGAAATGTGCATATTAACGGCGTGAAAGATTTTTTTAAAAAGCACAATTGAGTATTTTTTTTACAAAAACAAAATAATATAGCGAAATGGCTTTTTTAACACGCCATGCGCGAAACGCGGTTTCCCGGGCTTGCTTTCCGTGTGCGCGACAGCTAATTTTTTTCTCAGTGTGCAGCGAAACATCGCGAAGCTTGTACTAAACATCTGTAATGATTCGCAATTGTCTTTCATCTTGACCACGTCTTTGTTCATTATTTACAAACAATAGTGTTACGACACCGACTGGGATTCATTTACATTTGTTCAAGTAGTTATTTTATTTCTTTACTTGTATTACGTTTCGCTCTCGGCGTGTTAAAAAGTGTACGAGTAATTCCACGCGAACTCAGCACGACCGCACACCCGATCAATTAAGGTTTTTTAAAAACGACAATAACTTTGTTTGATATGTTGCAAAGATTTATTTGCCAAAGTTTCAGCGTTCTACGATAATCATTTTCTATTTTACAAGCAATAGATTTTAAATGGATAAAAGGCGATTTTAGACATACTTAATTTTGTTTTACTCATAATGAGTCAATTTACCTCGCAAAACACACCAAAATACATTAATTCTGAATGAAAATATATCAAAGAATCAATCGGTGGCGTTTTCAATTATAAATTTTTAGTCTCTTCTAGTCGAAATGGCGGTTTTTTTAAACGTCAATTTTTTTAAAAAAATTAAAAATTTCATGTCGCTCATATTTTTAAAATTATCAAACAAAAATATAAGTATTTGTTTTTAGATATACTTTCATAATATTAAACATTTTTGGGGGGAATTGTATCTGAAACGATTTTTCATTGATTTTATTGGGTGCACACGATGGTAGAGATACCTATTTTATTTTACTCATTTCATAACTTATTTCTTTCGCTAAAATCATGGACAACTACATATTTCTGAATAGAAATTGAATAAGAAATCATTATGTGACATTTTCAAACACAATTTTATTACATACTGGTTAAATTGGCGTATTTACTCAATTTTAAACTCGAATAAAGTTAACTCAATTTTTGAAAAATTTCGGGCGTCTTTCTACAACTACAAACTTTAAGATAGAGATTTTTCCTTCAAATAAAATTTGTTCTCCATAGTGAGTTCTTTCATTAAGGGCATGTACATGTTTTCAAAATTTTAGTAGTTTTCGCACAATATTGCGTGCAATATGTGGAATTTAAAAAAATAACACAAACAAAATTTTATCAAAAACGGCCCCAATTTGTTTCTTTAAACTTTTGGTAGGGATAGTGCTAAATGTACTCTATGAGATGTCAAAAACATCAGTTTTCTCTATTCTTTTGTTTTTTCAAAAATTACAAAACTTCAATTTTTTGACTTGTCTCTCCCGTCGTTTATATTTGCATTAACGACGATTTATTTACATTAACATTCATATATGCTTTAAATAATGTCGTATAAAGTTTCTCGAAAACTCAACCGTTTTCTAGCTTAAAAGTCCATTTTTAGAAAGTATCAAACACCATTTTATCAAAAACGGCTCTAAATTTTTTTCTAACTTTTCGAAGCGATAATTGCACTCTTTAATGAAGTAAAGTTCATTTTGGAGTATTTTTTGTTTTTTCAAAAATTACACAAATGCAATTTTCTTGAAAAATTGCTCACGCCGATAATATGCACATTTCCACCAATTTGTAAACACTGTTGTATTTGTGAGTTAAAGTGCCTCAAATGAGTTTCAATGAAGTTATCCAAAAACTCAAAGTTTGTTTGTGAAAAAGAGCTTCAAATTTTGAATTTATAGTAGCGTTTAAACGCTATTTTCTTAAAAACGGCTCCAAAGATTTTAAAGAAAAATTGCCATTTAGGATGACGTTTTACCGTTCTTTAATATTCTTAAAATAATATTTCGGTTCTTCTATTAGGAAACCGAAAAAGGAAGACTTTTTTAAAAAGAATGTACTTTGGGCGGCGATAGATGGTAGCTGGCAAGAGTAAGTGGCACGCCCCGAATAACTAGCCGACGAAAGAAAATAGAAAACTAATACGGAACAGTTTGTGCCATTCTGTACCACCACTACTTTGTGTGGCAGGAGGGAGTCAAAAATCCATTCAGTCTATAAAATATAAGTGAAAGATTTTCTTCAATGTCCATATGGAATTATTTATTATTATTATTATTATTATTATTATTATTATTATTATTATTATTATTATTACTATTACTAATCTTATTCTATATTCTGTAAATAGGGCGAGACCGCTCCCTCACACATCTCCTCACTAATTATCATTCTCACATTTTTTAGTGCCAACTCATTCACCCGCTGGCATTTAAACTCTTTACGTATCGGAAAGAAGTTGTCTCCGGGAATTTTACGAGCGCTTTGGGGTTCACTGGATGAGTGAAACACAATCGCTTGAGCCAAACAGAAGACGTCCATGTGACGAAACGATGATCCCAAGAAGCTACTTTCCCATGCATGAATCGCCAGTAGAGTTTATTACAATGTTAGAGGATTGTTTGGTGGAATGTAAAGGAGACCTCCTTTGAATTATTCTTCCTTAATTCATTTTTCACACATTTCTACTTATTTGTAATAATTCGACAGGAATTCAAACATTTTGAGGTGTTTAACATTTTATATAAACATATTTTACATTATTGTAAAGTTGCAGCGAAGCTCGAAGTACTGGGAGCCGGTCTCATTTCCGCTGACTTGGCAGTGACTCTGACCGAACGATCTTAGGGTTGGAGTTCCGTTGGTGGTAGGTTTTCCGACACTAGCTCGTTATGATCATAGCTCGCTATGATCAGCAGTTTTTCGTGGTTTCTCTGATCAATACGTATGCGATGCCCCGTTAATGCAGTACCCTAAACGAACGGGCAACGAAGGGCGCGTGTTCTTCTGCTTCTTGACTATTCACCCTTATACAACTAGACTAGACATGCAGCTACCCTACCACACATGCGGAACGGTCGGAGCTAGAGCTTGTCCCGGCTGGGGCGTGGACCCGCTGGAGGGAGATAACTGGTTGGGGAAAATCCCGCCAGCTGACGGTAGGTCTACACCGAATCTCGCCATCCCGCGGGGAAAGATAACTGCCACATCCCGAGGGAATAACATGCACATGTACGGAACTAATGACCTAGGCCGTTCACGCGCCCGGAATCACTATTCAATCAATCTATTGAAGTCAAGAGCTATTTTGGCCCTTAAAACTAGTGTGACAGGTGCCCCCTCCCCCGGTAGGATAGCTCGCTTTGCAGCCCTTGGTGCACGTACTACCTCGGGCGACTCCGCGCCGGCGCTCGCCTCGAGCACCTCGTAGTGGTGCGACGACTGGCAGGAGGCGCGCTTGCCCCCGTTGGCGGGGGCGGCGACCGAGTCGGCGATCTCGCTGTAGGGATCGTCGGGCACGAACCACGCGCGCTGCGCCGCCAGCTGCACCTCGGCGTACTCGGGCGGCGCCAGCGCCGTGGCGGGCGGCGTGCTGCACGGCGGGGGCGACGCCTGCACCGCGTCATACA
>BOPP01000025.1:3882541-3963992 GCA_017312745.1 Gryllus bimaculatus
TTTATTTATTTATTTATTTATTTATTTATTTATTTATTTATTTATTTATTTATTTATTTATTTTTAAGCGCGTGATAACTCTTGTTCAAGACAATTTGATTCATAAAAGCTTATCATTAGAGAAAGAAAATAGTAGTTTACGTAACAAGGGTGCGAAACAGGTGATTCACGCATGAGTCGAGTTTGTCGAGGACGACAAAGCGACAAGAGCGGGAATTACCTCGTGCCCGTATTGCATACACTATTTTTTAACACGAGCTGTGAGCGAAACGCAATCCGCGAAGTAAATGATTATAAATTAAATATCAAATAACTACAAATACTTCATTTGTAGAAAAGTAAATGGATTCTAGCCTGTGTTATAAGACTATTGTTTGTAAATAATAAGCAAAGATGTCAAGATGAAGGACATGCAAATCGTTACAGATGTTTCACACACACGTTGCGGTGTTTCACACCTGTCAAAAAATTAGCCGATTCGCACTTGGAAAACAAGCACGAGAAACTGCGTTTCGCGCACGACGTGTTAAACAAGTTATAAAGTACGTATGAGCTACTGAATACAAAAACTACAAAATACAAGAAAGACACAAAATACCAATAAGGTGCAAAAACAAATTATTACATAATACTGTAATAACACAATTTGTTCACAGTTAAAGTACAAGACACAAAATAAGAAGTAAAACAAACAAAATCAGACACAAAAATGAGGAAGTCATTATATAATATTAAAATATTAAAACAAGAACAACACAATTTTATTAGAAGAGGTAGTAGCCATTCATGTATTAATCGACCAAATTGAATTATAGAGTTTGGCCTTGAAAAGTGACAGGGAGATAGCAAAATAATCAATTTTTATTTCAAATTTATTCCCTTATCCCAGGGGCATGTGGACTATTATTATTACCTACGGATGTCCTCATTACGTTCCGGTGACAAATATGAGATCGACGCAAGGATCGGGAAAGTAGTTTCATTAATTAGATTTCTCTGATCAATACTACTGACAATTTTAAAAAGATATATCATATCAGTAATAGCCCTTTTGTCCTGTACAGTATTCTGTTTCTCCAATAAAGGGCAGAAGTCATGATAGTTAATTGACATCGGTTCATTTAGTAGGTAAGATATTCGCCTCAGAAATTTTTACAGCACTGACTCGATTCAGGCTCTCTCTTTTAAAACATATAGTGACTATATTGGAGAAGCGTATTCCAAAATGAGTCGAGCTAGTGTTTTATATAGAAAAAAGTAAGTAGAGCCATTTTGAAAATCCACTCAATTCCTGTTAACGAAACCAAGCATTTTGAATGTCTTATTTTATTTTTATTGTTTAAATTTCTACGGACTAAAAGCAACTAGTACGCTACACAATTCTGGTAAGTTTGAAAGTGGGACTCTTCGAGCATTCTGATAAATTAAATATAGAATTTTTCACTTGCTGTTCTGCTGAGCATCGGCAGAGCATCACCCCTAAGCACGTGTAAAACAGCAATAAACAATTACTACCGCTACACTTTCACAAATAATAGAAATAGAAAGTAAAAGGGTAAAAATAGAAATATCCCTTCACATATTATGTGTTCTAATGAACTACATGTAGTAATGAAGCATGTGTAATGTGTCATGTACATGTGCTAATGAAATTCATTGGCGATTATAATCAAATCAAAAAGTATATATTAAACGGACGAAATAATTATAGGAATGTAATTCAGTTAATTAAATTACTATTTCCTTTGCTGCATGGAATGGAGAATATCCTTCCGACTTCTAAAAGCTCTTCTTTGGCTTCTTCTATCCTTCTGTTTGTTTTTCTTCTTCTTTTTTTTTACAAATTTTTATATCCCACTTGCAACAGTTCTGTTACATTGCTAAAAATATAATAGTAATGTAATGTTCTTCACATTATCAGTCCACGCAAATAACTTCCTGGATAAATTAAGAGGTTCCTGACGTGGTTGAAGGCTAGCTTTAATTAATTATATTTTAGTTGTTCACCCCATTTAGTCGCAAAGTCCCTTTTCCACAAATCGTAAGGAAGAACTGCCGTTTATCAGTCACATGGGTGTCATCTATGTGGAAGTATACATTTATATTTCCCCCTTTTTCTTTCTTTCTTTCTTTCTTTCTTTCTTTCTTTCTTTCTTTTTTTTGTCGAATACGCTCTTATCCATCCGAGAAACATACATGTCTGTTAACATGCTCGAGAACTGTTAAGAGTTTACACCGAAAAATAAGAACTGAATTCATGCTGTTTCAGACATTCACGAAAAGCAATTATTTTCCCATGTCCAATTTCCCATTTCCAATTTAGTTGTTTTCTCTAAAGTATTGTACAGAAAAAATGGAGGGTAGCATCAATTCTGTGATTCTTTAAGTTGCATGTTGCAGCGCATAAAAACCATCACGAAAAAATATCACACTGTACAACGAACACTCCTGGTGTCAAATTTTATTTTATCTCGTTTAGACACAGAGATTCTTGTATTGCAGATTAGGAGTGCGGCAGTAGGGTAACGGCGGTGCCCCGTTGGAGGGAGATACCTAGTCGGGGATGCCGGCGTGTAGGTCGGCGCCGAATCTCACCACCCTGCGGGGGAAGAATACCGTCACCTCCCGTGAGGAAAGCACATCACTATACTTGCCAGACTAATGACCTTATCAGTTGACGTGCCCGGAAACATGAAATAATTAATCACATACTTCTGCGCGTAGAGCGATTTTTATAAGAATGGAGCGTTTTGACAGCTAGTGCTGGCAACATAACTGAAGGTTCTGTGATTCTTGTGTCCTTTAGCCCATTTGACTCTTCTTTCTTTATTCGTCCGTTTGCAGGTGGCTAACTTGTAAATTGCTTTGACGCTTCCTTTTGTGATGTCCGACGAAAATATAGTTCCCAACGAGTAATAATTGAAATTAGGGAGTCTCTTCTGTCCTCTTCTATAAACAACTTTTTTATAAACATTACATTTAATTTACTTTTTGTGTGATAAGTATTATGCTTATTTGAAAACAGTCTTGAATGTCAGATGCGTAGTGATGCACGTGCTTCCTGCTCCTGTGCGGTAAGGTGGCGAGCTGTGATCGAGAACGTTCCGTGTTTTGCGGTTTATCATTTTTTTAAATATAAATACACGGTTGTGAACCACGAGAAGCCATGATGTCTACACAAACATAAACACTTTACGACGAGGCGTGGCTGAACAGCTTTTGCGGCGGAGAGATACTTCGAATTACATGTGATGTTCATTTGTTTAGCTCTTTGTCACTTTGGCTCTTTCTTATGCAGATTCTTCTGTACACAACTGGTGTTTCTAAGAAAGCTGATTCAGGGAGATTTCAACAAATCAATATTTTAGAAATATAACCGAGAGTAGAGTTTCTTTAGAGCCCTCCCGTTTGCGACTGGGCGTGGTTCTGCGACTCATAACATGACGTAAGACCCACGCTGGTTTCACGTTTGGACGTCATGTCATTCAAACCCCGTGAGCGGGCGAGTGGGCGAAATCTATGATGTGACAACTCATCGTGCAAGCAAATCAGGTCGTCGACGTCAACGTCTATGAGTGATGGAACCAATAATGCAAATGCAAAAGCACTATTACGTACTATCAACATTGCAAATGACAATGAACAGGACACTTAAAGAGACAGAGATTTTTGTTTTGTCCGTTTCTGTTCGCCACACTTGTCACCATTCCAGTTAAAAGGTCGCCAGCTTTCAGTAACTACGGTTGCGTAAGATAAATGGATAAGAGTATTTACTGCGTATGCTAGTCGACCGCAGAATTGAAGGATCATTATGTACTAAACAAAGTGGTACTTTTTGTTTGTGAACTATTATCGGTATTATTAAACGGTTGTTGATGAAAAAAGTTTGTTTATGCTCCGAATAATTGCTAAGAAAGAATATACCCCATAAATTAGAATTTATGGGTACGATTTATAACATTAAAATGGAGAATATACGAATACTCTTTGGTTTGATATCTGGATTCTACTCAGAATGCAGCGGCAAGAGCGAAAAAGACGGTTTTGAGGAAGGATAAAGAATGGCTTAGAAAATACACAATTAGAAACGAAGATTTAAGGACATACACGAATGCACAGTCGATAGAAATAAAATAGAAGTAAATGGTGAAAGAATGGGACTGAAGACTTCCACACTTTGGAAGGCTGTCTACAACTGCTGTGTAAGAATATGAAGACGCACACATACGACTATTTTATTACGCGAAGAAAAAGTAGTGAGTTGGTAGCATTCAGTGCAGTAGAATGAAAGTAGGATTTTTATAAGTATCACCAAGGGAGAACGATAATAAGCAATATAGGCATTACACGCGGGGAATTCATCGTAGTCATTCGGAAGAATAGAGTGGTTCATGCTCATTCAATGAGCATGAACCACTCTACGATGTATGAAACAATTCAACAAAAATTTAAAGAAACGTTTGAATACACTTACATTTCAGTTTCGTGGAGCAGCTGCCTTTCATTTTCTCATCAGGTGTTGTCTCCTTGCGACAGCCACTCCTAAAATCACAAATATATATTTCAAAATTTCATTTTTCTTACTTTAAATTGTCTCTATGTTGTCTTGTATTATAATTTTGTATGTATTATAATTTTAAATTATTGATTTTTTAAAATTAGTATAACAAAATATTTCATGCAACAGTTCTATAATACTCTAAATACATAAATATGTTAAACTACGAGTGCTTCAAAACGGCACACACTTTCTGTCACTAATTAGTTCGCCTTTACTTGGAGACGGGGCTACCTTTTCGGTATTACCCTCTTACCAGATGCGATCGATCGGCGTCAGGGCCTTTCGCAGTGTCTATTGCTCTCTGGGGAACAATTCTCTGTAAAGAGCACCCTCAGACTCCTCAAACATCATGTCCAAGTAGCCCAAGTAAACCTCTGGCCTGTATTATTTACATAGACCACAACATAACTCTACACACATGCACTAGAAAAATATCTTCATTTGGGAGCCACGAGGTTTAATGCGTGCATGGTAACGGTGATAAACATTCCGGGGGAGAGTGAAAGTTCAAAGTACCTCAAATTTGCGTTACATAGGGATAGAGGGTCATTATTTAGTTTAAGTAATGCTGATATTTAGTTTTAAAATCTTTCAACATTTCTGAACATAATTCCTTTTATCAGTCTTATAACTAAAACAAAACATATTAACAAATTAATTTAAAAATATATTACATTAAAGAAGTATGTTGTATAAATTGTAACAATAAATGGAATATTTTTCAGGGATTGAATCTTTTATATTACGAAGTAAATATTCAAAACTGATCTATAATGTATTCTAAAATCCAGTTAAATTCAGCGCTTGGACGCGGAGCCTGTGCGTTATCCACGACAGCATGTGCACGGCTTGGCAGACATTTTCTCGCATACTACATTACATTTTCTACGCGTCTTTCAATCAAGAATTGCCCCCAATCCTATTATTACATACGCAGTCCACACCAACAACTAATTCTCAATTTAATAATCATAATTGTTATCTATAAGACAAATGCAATAAATACAACTCGTTTCCGCTTTAAAACTCATTTTTACGTATTGTAATTGGGGAGGAGGTCTTGCCACAAGCGTTTATGTAATTATTATAGGGGAGTTTAAGTGCGCATTACGGATGCGTTACAGGGGGAGGGGGTATTCAAAGTACTCCAAATTTGCGTTACGTAATTTATGGATGGCCCTATGTAAAACGTCCTTTTCCGGGTGAACTATTCAGTCAATTGCAGCAAATATGGTCTCATTTAAAAACTGGAAGTCTTGGAAAACTGGAAGCTGGAAGCATATATATATATATATATATATATATATATATATATATATATATATATATATATATAAAATGCTGGTAGTCTCTTGATACATATTGCCTGTAATTTTGTGTATGTTATAAAAACATTAATATGAAAAAATTGAATTGTCGACACTTCGCACAACCTGGTGGTAAGGCGGGTAGTATCAGTGTCAGGCGGCCCAGAGCGAGGACGCAGGCAAGGTATAGGGTGGGTTTGAAAAGGCCAGAGAAGGCTAGGGCAGAGCAGGACCGAGCAGGTTACACCGTACCAGACTAGAGAGAGGGTATACGATAGACAGAATGCATTCCATTTCCTGCCTGAATAGATGAGTAATGTAAATAAATACCCGAACAACTAAAAGGATTGTGCTTTAAATTCCCTTGAGATTTAATCGCATGGGTTTCCACCAGTATTATTAAAACGCACTCCACCTTAAGAGCTCCTTTACACGGCGCCCCTCATCAACACTTCCGAGTGGTACGTCTGCTGGCAAAGCATTGGTTTAAATGGAGGTATTTATCCTAGTGAGATTGTCGCTATGGCGCACTGTGGCTCCGTATGAACGCATTATAACCCTTTAACGCGTATGAAGAAAATGTCTACGTAAAATTGGTTTCTTTGAAAAAAGATTAAATATGCAGAAAGAAGAACGTATGTTTATTTTTAAATTTTACAACTTTTAGTTCTCGAAAAATGGCTTTCAAAATTTATGACACATTTGTCCCTCTATGCATTAAAAGGAGCTTTTAATGTTTGTTTGCATACCTGATGTTATTTTTTAAAATGAATTTGATGTGGCAAGCCAAAAAGTACGAGTAGTTTCTTTGTCCCTTACGCGTCAAAGGGTTAAGGTACGAAGAAGCGGGCGGTGGCTCACCTGCCCAGGAAGAAGGCGACGGGCAGGAGCACGAGGGCGAGCGCGAGGGCGGCCAGCCAGATCCAGAGGTCGCCCGCGCCGCCGCGCGCCTCCGCCTCCGCCCGCGCGACCGCCACCAGTCCCAGCCCCGCCCCCGCCCCCGCCGCCCCACGCTTGCCGCCGCCGCACTCCGGGGGCGTCCACAGGTCCACGCACGCTCGCGCCCCGTCCACCGCGCGCCCGTCGCCCGCCTCCGTCACGAACCACACGCACACGCTGTAGCGCGTGTTGGGCTGCAGGTTGGTCATCTGCAACAGACACACACACACCGTGGCTCAGGATGCGCATAGGGTTGGTTAGCAGTCGCGTTCCTACATCCGTCACGCACTTTCCATAATAGCTGGCTTTGAGTCACGTGTCCTTCACAACCTAATTAACTTCCCACAGAAGTCTCAGTACGATTAGTGCAACGGTGGTCTCAATTGTGGTTTAGAGCTTGGAGAGTAATATTTCATGGTTCGGATGTCGTCTCTAATGTTGAAAAATAAATATCTTGCTTCTTTCCCTTTCTTACATCTGAAACCTTCAAACTAGAGACCCGGAAGCCTACTTATCCAACATCATTCCTCGATACGGGGTAGAGGAGAAAGTGTATAGTATTTTTGTTTTGTTTTTAATTCCCTTGTCAACTCTATGTTCATCTTTAATAAAAAATTCCGTTTGGAACTGGTTAGCACTTTCCAGGTGGGATTGGTTGTCACAATATGATCCAGCTTCATCTTATGCCTACCTCCTATATCCACAAAATAAAACTATTTTTCTGCTACTATTTTTATTTGATGCGATGGTTGCAGATATTTTTATTCACACCTAAAGCAAAAGCAACTTTAGTGGACACAGTAAACAACATTTGCGTAATTTCCCCAACATTCTTTATCGACAGTACTAAATTCATAATGCAAACTTCAATTGGCAATCAGTACACCTCCTCCTGAATAGATCCCTTGCCTTAAAATGTCTAAATTTTAATTGTTTCCACCTTCTCTTCTATGACATACAAGGTCTCTCAAGGGACACCAACACGCATCAGGGCCCGAAGCATGAAAATATAGAGGGGCTACCCAATATTTTTTTAGACAGACACTAGTAAAAGTACAGTGCTAAGAACACCTTTCTTATTCGCCAAATAAAATGTCATTTTTACCACTCGTCACATAAATAACAATTTTTAAATTCAGTAGGTCAGTTATTACAGATATAAAAGTCATTACTAAACGAAATGTTGTTGGGACGAAGATCACCTCTATTAATACATGGCTCAAAAAATGCAATTTGAGCCATTTTTTAAACGTCGGAGGGCTTCATGTAAAGTACGAAGTGGAGACCCGAAGCCTACTTATCCAGCATCATTCCTCGATACATGGTAAAATATAGAGGAGAAAGTAAAAGGAGCTTGGTCTCACCGGCTGGCTGTACTCCGCGCGCAGGGCTGCGCTCTGGTGGAGGGTGATGGAGGCCGCGGCCGGGTCGGCGCGCGGGCGCACCTGCACCACGGCGGCGGCGAGGCGGCCTCCGGGGCGGCGCGGCGGCAGCCAGCGCGCGGTGGCGTCGCGCGCCCGCACGCCCGCGCAGTGCACGTCCTCCGGCGGGCTGGACGCTGCGCAGGGGCACACGCCGGGGGGAATATACTAGTCTCTCGCTCTTAGTCGTCGACATCTCGAAAATGACAATCGCCTTAGGCGGCTCAAGGGGATCAGTGTGTCTGGCTGGGAGGTCCTGCACTGAATTGAATTTGCTTTATTTTACGTGGCGAGACTCGGGCAATCAGGGCCGCTCTTCCGTCTGACCACGCAAATTTCGCTACGCTCCTTTCACCTACTAGCAGAGAAAGGAGGTATTTCTTGGGCGAGAAACAGGCGATTTGAATTTAGCTCAGAGGCGTCATTTAGGCTTGAGGATCTTTTACATGCAAGTGAATCTACGAACATGGGACAGCTGGCTTTACTTCCCCTCCGAAGGGAGGCGTACGAAGGATTTTTTTCGCCCTTATAAATCCACGGCTTCGATCGGGTTTGAACCCGTCAACTTGGGTACCACAGTCCAGTACCAGTACCACCAGCCGCTGTCCTAGGGTTCGAGTTCCAACAGTGGTAGGATTTTCGACAGGAGCTTGTTAAGTGGTCAAATTCAACCGCTATCTGGAGGAGAATTCTAGCGTCCGGCTGCTCTGATTGGTAGTTTTCCGCGGTTTCTCCGATCAACGCCAGACGAAAGTGGTAGCAGTACTGTACCCTAACAAACAGGCCACGAACCAAGAGCGATCTTTTACTCCTTTTCCTTGCCCTATCCTCACCGTTACCTTACTCTTACTTGCACTACTCTACCACCTACGACGGCAGCATAGAGCATGTCCCGATTGGGGCGGTGACCCGTTGGTGGGAGACACCTGGTTGGCGCCGGATGTCACCGACCAGCGAAGGACTTCCCGCGATAAAAAGACGCACTTTATGGGCGGGACCACACGCCCTGAATTATCAATCACTCACATATCTCAATATTTCCCAATTTTTCGTCATCATTTTCGTATTCATCTCGACATCTCGAATTCCCAAGAACTTCTTCCCCTTTCGAAAAATAACATCAATAACTCGAACTGCACGATGTTTATTAATTCATTTTGACCTTTAAATCTACACTTATGGCGATAATTTACCTGTTAAATCATAAAGGGAATGTCAGGAAAGAAACAAAATCCGACGTTTTGCAGTTTTCGAGTACTGTTAAACCTTTCTGATGCTTTTCTTGTGCACAATGGATTGACACTCGAGCCCTGGACAATCAGTAAACGGCGCATCTACCCACCCATGCGGCGCGTTGCATTTCATACCACGATATATCCCATGACGTTTTTTTTTGTTGTTGTAAATCGAAAAATAAGAAAGAAGAACCTCCGCAATTTGAATTTTTTGAGCTTCCGGGCACTTGAAAGCCCAACGCCAAAATGGAATTAGGCCATTTAAGGGGCTTGAGAAACCAGGCGTAGGTTGGGGTACGCTCCGTTGCAATCGGTGTATGAGCTTAACAAATACCGTTCGATTTCTCGAACCGATTCATCATTCACAACGTTACAGCATTTACCTATGTCGTCTCTTGTCTCCCCTTCCACGGTTTGCTCGATGCTGTCGCTGTCATCTTCTCTTCGCACCTTCACCTGGAACAAAAATCCTTCATTAGGTGGATATATTTGCTAAAATTCTTAAATTTCGCCTTTTCACCGGTTGGTGATTACCGATTGGTGAACACGTCCAGACAACTGAATCATGATTTTCCAGGAATATTAATTAATTTTACAAAATATATAAGGAACCAGCTAACGCTCCATAAGTCGCTGATCAACGGAAAACTCACTAAAGAGATAACAGTCGTAAGATACTTGAAGTTACAAATGTCAATCGGTTTGGGACTTCTGCCTAGGGTGGTCGTATAGCGATGTAATTTCGATATCCCTCTCATTATATTTAATTTGTGATATAAGTTTACACATTTTTCTTCCTAATTAAACTTCCTTTGATTAACAGTGATGCTCTAAAAAAACATGCATTTTCATTGACTTCAGCGCTCTACATCCATATATTTTAATTTACCAGTTCAACCATGTAAACCTATGTTCATGTAGTTTGCTATATTTACGAGAGAATCCCGTGTTAAACCAAAAAAAAATGAAGTAGACCACCCAAACATACACTAAGGCACAGGTTTAATTTTACCGGAAAAATGATTGTTTCTTCGACTACCGTCTACACAGTTACATGGATATTACACTACTTTCAACATACAGTACTCAAACCCATTTAATCGTGTTCGATAGAGTACTAATTCCAGATCATGTGGGTTGAGTACTAGCCAAAGTTGACGGATTTTTTCCGTGCGAAAAATCCCCGACCGCTCACCGCTGATAGTACGGTATAGTTCCCTGGAACGCCACGCGTTTTTGATTAAATTAAACCCTCCATTAAGTCAAACGCATACAAACAGAGATCAAATTCGTTACGTAAGCAGCATATTCAGAAACAAGGGGTTGGGCGATGTACCTGTTAAATTAGTGAGCCAGCGACCTTAAAGAAAGAAACGGTAAAGTATTCCAGAAAGAACGTGCCGAAAACGTTCCTGCGACGCACGGGAGGGCTTCGGCTGTGACACAAATTCGCCTTGAGACAGAAGACTTTAAAAAAAATAGTGTTGTATCATCCGCGATGACCTGCCTCGATCTCAATTGCAGATCTTGCGGTTCGCAGCCGGATTCCGGTTCCCGCCGCTGGGAACTCCGGCGCGAGGCGCGACTCTGCCGTCGGTCAAGGTCCTGAGAATGAGTCAGTGTGCGAAGGAATACAGTTCTGGTTTTCTCACGCACGCCAACATGCGTGTCTGAGTTGTCTTGAGAAGCCTAGAGACTAGTGGTCAAGTCGACCGGAAGTTTTCGTGATTTTAAAATAAAGCATTTCCTTTTGGTATTAAAAATAATCATTTCTCGTACATGGCACAATTTGGCTAATGAGTGATCAAATATACTACGACGATCCCTATAAGATTGTTAATTTACCATGAAGACAATGTTTGATTCTATACGTCAGACGGTAAATTGAATGATTAGTGATTCCGGGCACATCAAATGCTAAGGTCATTAGTGCAATTTTTATCGGGGGGGGGGCGTGATATTTCCCTCGCCGATTGGCGACATCCGGTGCCGTCATACCCGTTAGTTTGCGGAGATTTCCCCAACCAGGTAGCTCCCATCATTGGGGCGCTGCTTCAGACGAGACGAGCACTACGATTCCGACTGGTCTCCAAACATGTGGTAGTGTAGAATGTGTAAGAGTGTGTGCAAGGGGTGAGGATAGGACAAGGAAGGTCCGTGGCCCGTTTGTTAGGGTATTTCTCGGACATTCGTCAGATGTTGATTGGAGGGTCCAAGGAAAACAACCAATCAGAGCGAGCTATCTAGCTAGTGTGGAAACCCTGCAAGCGTCGGGACTCGAATCCTAGGACCTCCCGGTGAGAGGTATCAATCGATGCCCTAAGCCACATCCGGCGGTCAGAAGGAAAAGCATCAATGTGAAAAAACAAGGCCCCGGGATAGGATCCCGGAATTATATAATATTTCCGCGCCGTGACAGTCCATTTCAATAACATTCTTTTGTTTGGAGATTGGGTAGAACCAAAGAAGAAATTCCCCGAAGAAAATACGCAAAAACACACCGCTTCAACAATTAAAGAATATGAAGCACCCACACACTGCCTATGTAAGCGTTGTTTCTCCATATAATGTAAAATGTAAGTAACACAATCAACTGTTAGTCAAGAAAAGCGTTGTTTCTCCATATAATGTAAAATGTAAGCAATTTTATGCAAATTGTCGCCAGCTCTGCCCAACTGTCCTCTTCCTTCCATTTCCAGCCCAGCCCTGTGCCTCCCCGTCCACGTGCCGACCGCGCCCGTTCGGCCAATCCCACCAATACGGCGCCGTTTCCCAATGCAAAGCGGAGAAGTAGTGATGATGATACACAATGGCACACATATTCTCGTGCTAATTCGTTTTAAAAATTTCTGTGGTCTAAAGTAGCTTTACGGTTTTGCCCCTCCCTCTTCCCAGCTATCATCTATTGCCTCCAAAGTAAAATTTTCACATTTTATCAATTCTGCAGCCCCCTAATGATAGAACCATAATTTTAAGAATATTATAGAAGAGTAGGAGGTCGTCCTATATGACAATTTTGAAAATGAACAAATGTAATAAAGGATGTAAAGGGCTGGTAATATCAATATTAAAGGCGTGAGAAATATTTTATAAAAATACATTTGTGAAATTTTTGATAAAAACAAAGGGATATATCAAAGTGGCATTATATTTGTTATTTAGTTCATTTATCACTGTGCGTTCAAAAAATTAAAAGAAAAATTGTGGGGCCGTTTTCGAGAAAATGGCATTGGAGTGTGTCATAAATGCGGAATTTTGAGCTCATTTCACATAAAAAATTAATTAGCACTTGAAACATGTATTTATAAATGCAGTAGTGTATTCAGAGAGAGATGTCAAAAATTTCCTATGTCAATTTTGAAAAAACAACAAAATGTAGCAAAATGGCGTTTATGTCATGTTTCTGTGATTTAGTTCTATCCCCTCAGAAAAAGTGGAGACGTTTTTGAGAATTCTTGTTTTTGGTATTTTTTATTATTGCACACACTTCACCCATTATTGCGCAAAATCGTCTAAAATTTTCAAAAAAATGTGCATAACGTTAATGAAAGAACGAATTATTTTTATTTGAAGGAAAAATCTCTGTATTAATTTTTGTAGTTGAACGAGAAGAAATTTCACTTTTTCAAATTTTCGACAATTCAGGGTACACATTGAAAAGGGACATAGGTCATCATTAGGCCTAAATATAAGTATATATGTAAACATATTTGGTAATATATGCAATTAAAAAAGGAAAATATGCGAAATAGTGTAATGTAATGTGCAAGTGTAAAAAATAGCTAAAAAGTGTAATGTGGAAAAAATGTTTACTGCAAAGAAGATACAGAAATCTTATAATTGTTATAAGCGACAAACATAAGGTCAAGGGCTTCAATTTGAAGAACACTCATTTTTGAGGAAAATAATGGGAGAAGCAGTTAATGTACATTTTACAAAATAAAAAATGTAGGTAATGCAACAAAAATATTACTTCCTGTCAATTCACGACAAATTCACGGGTCTGACTCTGTTGACACCACTCCACGTTTGCGCCGTGCGGGCCATTGCTTCAGAGCAGGACTTATGATGTACCACGGCAAGTGACGAGAGAGCTGCCAGAGCCGCTTACACGCTGACGGAACTGCAACTTTTCGGGCTTATTTTTCGCGGGTGAGGGGTGATTTGTCACAAAAACATGCTAATATGGCTCAAATATGCAATTATGGTGATATATGCGAAAATATGGAGATGAAAATAGCTTAAATTGATTCTAAATACCTTAAAACGTATACAATTTGTTGAAATGGGATGTTTTAGTTAACAGAAAAAATATGCAAATGCATATAAATCACAGCCCTAGTCATCATTTAAGTGATGCATTTTGCTCTCTTTTACAACAACAACAACAACAACAAAGAAACTTGAAGTCATCCTACGCATCGTTTTTGGGCGCTAGGGTTGTTTACAGCCCATAGACAGACAGGTAGTAATAATTTTCCACAAGTAGTTTTTGCTTGCTTACTTCTTAATATTATTTTTGGATTCCATTTTATTTGTTTCCATTAAAATGAGCAAAATATTGAAGCGAAGTGGTACCACATCTTTATTACAAAAAGAATTCACCACCATTAAATGTAGCATGTATTGGTTTTTAGTCTAACTAGTGGAATCGGCATTGATTTGCAATTGCAATGTATTACACTTCACACGCTACTGGTCACATTTTATTACATTAATCACATTTTATGCTACGCTCTACAAAAATTTAATAGATGAAATAATTTCTCTCGCGTTTGAGTTTGTTCTATGCTTTGGTTTGGACCTGGTTGTCAAGCATTCTATTGATAAAATGTTTTCCGTCAAACTTGGGCATGCATTCGCTATGAAACTAGAGAGATATTGCAAGAAGGGAAATCCATTGTCGTAGTATGTAAACATTATCGTCAAAAGGAAATAACGTATCTACAGAAAGATTAGTTTTTGCATGTCGTAAAATCGAAAAATGTTTTAAAACAAGGAATTAACTGGAATTGAATACCTCTAACAAGATCTAAAAGCTTTTATTGAACATCTGTGTATCTCTGAGTCTATTTTTGCTTTTATAAGCATTACGAGACAGTAAAACGTATAATATATCAAATCTGATTTATCGTACTAATTTGTAATGCTTGCCTTTAACTCCAATAAAAAACTATAGCTTCTTAAATAGTATTAGAATGTAACCTCTCCATTTTACTACAACACATTTCTATTATTCATATTAGGAATGGGAAGTGTATAGTATTTATAACGCTCTGTGGATAAATATTTTTTGTGACAAATGTAACCTCAATGTATATATAACCTCCAAATGGTAAACAATTACGTTAGTTTAAACGTGACATATTTGAATTAACTTGAGAAAAAAGGAACCATGAAGTTCCTGCGATAATGTATTGGAACTATGGATATTGTATTTTTCATTACTTCCATTCTCATTTTTTGTTAGTGTTTAATTCGTGTTTAGTGGTATCGGCAAAAACGACGTTAAGTGTAAGTTACGAACACAAGACGTAGACGACAAAACAGGGAGTGTGACGAAATCCCGGCATGTGATACCCACGCATGCGCAGTAACTTTCGTTCCATAATTGTCGTGTTACATCTTTCAAATTCACGCCTTGCAAAACTCTCTATTTATTTGTCCTACCTCTCTAGAAATTTAATTTACGTGTCCGAGATAACGTTAAAATAATAATTACGACCGATATTTCACACACAGAGGCAGAATATGCAGCGAAGACACGCTTAATACTTGAGGGTGTGGCGGGTTGCATAGAGGTTCTGTTCAGGGACGCTTGAATAAGAATAAACGCATAAAATCGTCGTCAACGTGCGTCTATCTGCGACAGACATACATTCCCATTATACTATGCCTATATTCTTGGCGCAAGTGTTGCAATACGTTGTCACAGTTTTATCGCAATCAGATGAACGGTACGGCAGCGTATACAATACAAACAATCAAACAAACATTGATTTTTATATATTCGATTTTTTGCACGTACATAATCATACACTCTCTTCTTTATACACGTTTTAAAAATATCTCAACAATTAATTGTGTACCTGATTTAATTATTTAATGGAATTATAGTAACCAAATATTTATGAAGATTCACACAAAATAACCATTTTATATGCCGGTATGATTGGTACCTCTCCAAATTCAAATCCAGAATACAATACCAGAACACTTCTATTAAGCGTACTAATAGAGGATTGCCGTTATTAATTTACAGTTTGAACGGCTAATAGCACTGTTAGCCAACTCAGAACACCACATAGTACTGAAGCAACCAATGACAAGTCAATAGGCACGAAAGAAGCAGCCGAGAAACGCACAGGGCAGCCAACTGCGTGCATGCGCAGCAGCTTCGCCTCGCGCGCAGCAGGCCCCTTCGGCAGGTGCAGCACCATGCGCGCAGCGTTTGCCCCAACCTTCTCTGCTTCCTTCTGCGCTCCGTGGCACAACCCAGCAATAGACAACAACTCTACAATATTGAAGCAGAGTACACCAAATATATTGCTTCTCCACAAACGTCGCTGGGACCTTTCAAATTCTATACACGCAAACCAATCAGACATTACAAAAAAGGCGAGAAAGAGACTGCGAAAAAACAAGGATATTATCTCAATAAGCATATGTACACCATATACACTTTCTATATTCTCAGCCACTCTTCGGAGATGAAAGTTCACTTTTCGCATCGTAAACAACTCGTCTGGAACGTTCCGAGGCATCGACAATTTGATTTTATCTTGTTTTTTTGAAGAACCTTTGCTTATATAATATTCTTGATACTGGCTCAGAATCATATGTAAAAAACGTTCTTCTTTTTTATTAAGAATACGGAAGCGGTGTTGCAGTAATATCAACCAATTTTGATAGTGCGCAGTGTTGCACTGAGTAAGAATTAAGGCGTAAATAGATAGAACTACGTGCCAAATAGACGAACTGGACAAAATTGCATTCACAATTATGGCGCAAAACAGCATGACACTTGTGTATAAAACCTGCGCCCATATGATATTATACATACGCCTGTACACTGAATACACATCGTTGAAGAGTTCTTTATCTATGAAACATATTTTTTCAATTATTCTCATTAATTTAAATTCAGAAGATAATGAAATAAACAACAACAATATTGCCTGAAATATTCCTGCAAATTGTAATATTACAACTGATATATTGATAAGAAAATTTATTTGGTTTGAAATAATATCAATGTATACCTGAATAATACAAAATAAGCATGCGCAAATGAAAATAATCATTCGACAAAAGCTGATAACGAAATTGATTCTTTTATTGCGCTGAGTGGAAGCTGGAAGAAAATGTGAGAGTCCTAAAACTTGTGATACTTTATGTAATGGTTTTATAGACGAAAGAAATAGATCTACATTCTTCATTGCTGGTGTGTTCGGCAACCTTCCTTCGAGCAAGAAAGTGGTAGTATGTTATATTAAATGAAATTACAAATATTGATCGCTCTAAAAGTAATTTCTTAATGCCAGTTAATAATATTATTTAGTAATTGCTTGACGCTAGTGAATTATGTTACTAAGTGATTGCCTTTAACGTAACTTCCACTTCATTTTTACCTTTATTAACAATTCTACACAAAAACAACATTTTCAGTAACATGAATAATATTATTTCTTACTAATTTATGGTCTCTGATTTTAGGTATGAGCTCAAAAACTCACCGTGTATATTTAATTCTTTATAATAACCATTACTTTTTATCTTTCACATAAAAATGCGCTATTATTTATCTACTTGAAAACGTCTACGTCACTTAATATCAATTATAATGAAAATTGTAATTGGCAATTTTAAAATACAAAATTAAATGGAAAGATACTCATGAAAATGATAAATATAAACGGACACTTTGGAAATTCTATCGTTCATGTAGGGTAGTATATTTTGTGCAACCAACAATCTCTATCTAGGTCCCACGTTCCTTGGCAGCAATCTTTCTTAACTCGACTATCTCGGCGAAATTTCTCACCTTTATCATTGTTGATCTCAGATTCTTTAGAAAGATGTCTAAATGAGAACGATATTCCACATTCCAGTAATTTCACAAAAGAGTCTTCGCTATAAACTGATAACAAATAATGAAAAATCTTCCACACTCTCGTATTCACATTAACGCTCGCAGACTTGAACTGCTGCCGGGATGACGCACATACCGTGAGAGACAAAAAGGGACTTCCTTCCAAAATGACCAACTTTACAGAAAGGACTCATCAAATGTTCATTTTCAATCAACAAACCTAACATCAAATAAAGAGAAATTCTCTAAATACCACAAATAATGCTTTCAGAACCATGGATAATTGACTGGACTGGTGTCCTTTTAATAACTCGCGAAATTCATAAAATTAAGTGGCAGCTAGTGTGAGAAGGAGACAACAAATTGATATTCTCCACGGACGCTGCCCAGTACTCCGCAACTAGACCCATACCCATGGACAAAGACCTTCCATGCCCCATATTTCTGTACTGTAAGCCGGTGACTCGTTGCCGCACTGAAGGCTCCATGTCGAAGCACGGGACCAAAGAGTAAATGCAGTAAACGCGCTAATAGAGACAAGAGCGTGTCATGGTGCACCGCCTGGTAGAACACCAGACGCCGGAATGAGCGCTCGTCGGGAGCTCTTTGATTTCAAAATGATTTCATATGGATCAATATTGCTTCAATGTATTGAATTTTGAATGTCGTTAAAACGAAGGTGTATATTCCTATTCCGTAATACGAGCGATCGTTTTCGATTGTCTAGAAGTTGTGCAACCGTGCAATGTAAGTAAGAGGCGCCACTAGTTATTTGAATTATACGTAAACTATCAGTTAACAGAGTGTTTGATATCTTTGCATTATCACCTTGGGGTAGGCATTGCCGACCTTAATGAATATGTACTATTTTAATACATTTCATAATAATAAAAACAATTAAATTACTCTTACACTTTTCTTGTGATGTATTATTCATCTGGAAGTGTATAATGAACATTTCATAATCGTAGCACGAACCGAAATCCCATTTAAAGCGTTTTCTAACAGCCCGTGCGCCATGAGATCTGTCTCGTCTCTTCCCGCAGAGTCATGCGCCCGCTGGTACCTCTCAGGATAGTCGCGCCTGGCGCTGCTGCACTTCGCACCGTATTCTGAGAAACTCTTAATGGTCCTATAGTGAGTGTAGAACACTAGCATGCTGTGTCAATGCGTGACACATGCGCGTTTTGCGTAGGCTAGCGAATTTGCTTGCTGCCTACACGCACGGAAGATTCCGATTTCCACTCACATGCTAGTCGCGTAGCGCGTGTTTTTTGTTTTGTCGACGAGTTAACAAGCGAAGAAAGGGATTATTATTTCAGAAGTATTTATTTTTTTCATTTTAAATTTTTACGCTGCGAATTATTGCTATTATTTGATATTTTTATATTTACATCTGGTTTTACGTTAATTTAATGACAGATACAGTGAATGATCTACAACGTATACCGTTTTCTCGTCTTAACGATGTAGAGATGAGACAAAAATTTTGGACAATGGACGACCTACTCTTCTTCAGAGTACGGTTGTACATTGTGCGGGCGAGAAAAATGCACGAAAATTCGATTCTTCGTGGTATGATTCACACAAACGGCTAACACATAATTAAAGTTAAGCTTTGTTGTTGGCCACGTCTTTTGTTGTCAATTAAGGAAAGAACTTGGAGTAGAGATGCAAATTTTGACACCAAAAAATTATCAAAAGCTATACAAGGACATGAAATGTCAAAATATCACGTATATAATTCAGTGAATCTTAAACACCTGCAAGAAATTCGAATCCGATTTTTGAATTATTGCCAAAGCAACACAAACTCGCAAACACTTTTTTAGAATTTGAATATTTTGAAATGATGTCTGCGCGTGCTTCACAAAAATAATGCTTTGGAATGTAATGGTATCAACGAAACAATTGTTTTGAATAAATTGAATGAAACTGAATGAGTGTGGCCCCCATGCCCCCTTCACGGGATCCGCCGCTATTTGCCTACCCTGAACATTTGTTCACGAGCCGCCACTGAATATCACAGTACACTTTCCTCACTCAAATACATTGAATTTCGTCCTCGGGTTGCATTAAGAACGCTTAAGAAGTGGTGCACGTTTCATATTCGTTGAAATCCTTAATTTCTCGGAAATTGCAATAGTTCAATATTTCGGCTACTTCCTACAACTACAATATTGAATATAGAGACATTTTTCCTTAAAGAAATCTGTTCTATTCTTTAAACACAAATCTTGAGGTAAAGCCATGTACATTTTTTCGAAAATATGAGTTGTTTTGGCGTTATATTGCGTGAAATTTAGGCAATTTTTTATTTTTTCAAACAATTAATTTCTCAAAAAATCACCAATTTTTTCTTTAAATATCTTCCTCCAAGGACGGTAAAAAGATTGGTGCTAGTCTCATATCCAACGATTTGTATTTTTGAAAAGTTTAAGAAGACAACATTGCAAATCTCTATTATTAAGTAAACTCCAGTAAACAGTCTCCAGACAAATTTTTGCCTTGAATAAATCATCAAATCTTTATCATAAGTCCTGTTATATTTTTTTTTGAGAAAACGAGTATTTTCCGCGAGAGAGAACGAGTTAGAAATATCAATCAGTCTCTCAAAAACTGCTCCAAGTTATTGCTTCAATTTTTTCCCTACGGATAGAGCAAATGACGCTTAAAAAGGCGCATTTTCATTGAAGTTTCTGAATTTTCACAAATTGAAAAAGTTATAAATACTATGAGAATTTGTGGGCTATTGTAGTAGATCTTGTTTATTCGTTTATTTTCTTATTTGGGTTTGTTTTGTGGGCTTGTGTTGTGCCCGTGTCAATCTACGCGTCTCTTTCGCTCTCGAAAGCTTCCTGACCAGCAGTAAAGAAGCGTGGCTTCAAAAGTAGGTGGTTCACAGAATTACGTGGTATGGTAAGTGGTTCACAAAACAACGAGGCAGGACCCACACGTTCATGCCAACAAATTCATCCGTACGCGAGACACTGCGTGTACTTGAAAGCAGCCAAGAAATCCCACAGGTAATTGGTAACGCTAACCCCGTCAAAAAACGTGTGTTTTTCGAAATTTTTTCTCTGACAAACAATGGTGTTAAACTATTCAAAATTGCACAAAGTCTTAAATTTTTATACTCCTTATACGACTTATAACAGACACGGACTTTCAATTTAGGTCATACATATTATTTTCCTAAACGCATACTATCTAAATTTCTTAAATCATCCACCATAAATTCTTAATTTACAATACATTATCCTTCAACTCTACATCTCATTTACAAACTTTATTTTTTTTAATAGCATAACCTCCTTAAAATTTAAATGTTTATAATTCCTACTACAGGGATCCTGTGAGTATCAAGTCACCAGTAATTTATTTGTAATGTCCAAACCCATCAAAGATATAGATGTCGAACAGGTAGGAATAAATTTAAAAAAACAAAATATGGCAATCTTATTGGGGGAGTGGATAGAGCTCCTGCTTGGATTAAAGTAACTGTTGCTTACGTTATAGTGCCTGGTTTTGTTTAGACTGTTGGAGAGGTGTTGGTTTCTTATATAAAGGTTCAGAAACTCTAATAATACTTGTTTTTATTTTACAAATTTAACGTTTTAATAGTAAGGATATAATAAAACATAAACCTTATAAACCATTTTTTCAAAACTTTCGTTCATTGTCAATGTAACTGTTATCAAGTACAATTATGTGCAATTATTTGTTTTGCTATTTTGTATGCTGTATATTATATAAAAAGTCAAGAGGATCAATGAAACAAATCTTTCTTTTAAAAGGGCCGATGCAAGAAACAATTTGGGAAACCCTGGCCCAGACGTTCTGGTGGGCCAAGAAGATTACGTCAGCTAAGAAGTCATCATTCGTTTATAAAATAGTGCTGGCGTAACGAATTAAGCCATAAAAACGTGATGGGAGTATAATATTTTAAACATCCTTTGTAGTGCTGAATATAAACGTGATTGCAGCGACCGATTGGACGTATTCTAGTGTCTTTTCGGGACACTAGTTGCAAAATATATAAGATATCACGTCGATCCCTTTTTTTGAAATATAGCTACTTCTTCAATCAAGGTCGTTAAGAAAATTTATTTAATTTTACAAACGACTTATAGCTGAATAATTAATTATATACTACATTTGGATTTCAAAAACTGAATCCTGTTATAAAATATTTTTTTAAACCGAGAAAATATATAAAAGTATTCAATCTACGAAAAATTTTATTTCTAATTTTCAAGTAAAGTATTCCCCAAATAAAGCAGGTGTAAGAATCAGATGATCCGTTATTGGCACTGGAATTCAATGAACTAAATTACTACGTGGAGTATTGCGTGTATGGATATCCGAATTGGACGAAAATGCTCGATAGCGCTGACGGAAGCACCCTGGAACTCGCTTTCCGGAACGCGGCGCCATATCTGTCGTGGTGCGCTGGATGTCCGGAACGTCGTGATATATGTTTCCTTTAAGGCAGTTTTAGTTTCGAAAATTCTCCAACATTAACGGGAGCAAAGCACGTCCCGGAAAAAAATCAATCAATAAGCCAGTTTAAAAAAGAACTAGCTTTCAGATTGTCAAAAAAGAAAAAAAGGATACCAGTGTATTAAATTATTAATATTATTAGTGACAATCATCATATTGCTATATATTTGACAATCCGATATTTTCTCATTATGCAAAAAATGAAATATTGTGATGTCCAGTACGGCGACGGGGGTCCAAAATTCGACAACTTTCCCCCAACTGAGCCTGATTAGGAAATGATGCGCACTACGCTCTTGAAGCCAGATTGTGGTGTCTTCATAGGGACACGAGTTTTGGAGGCAGTTGAGTTGGTAGGTACATCAGCTTTCGGGGGACATCTAGGGACAGGTGAAGGATACGTGGGGGTCATGTGGGGAAATAAGGGGAGGCAGTTGTGGGACAGGAGGGGTCGGAGGAGGGAGAGAAATATGTTTCTTAAGCCGAAAACAAAAACTTACAAAGTGAGAATACTTTGAATTTTTAATAACATTTCCGAAGAAGAAGTTCTTTTGAATGCCTTCTCTTCATAGCATTCGAGAGAAGTGCAGAAACCCGATATTTATGTAAAATTATAATGAAGGAAAAATACAAAAACAATAATTCGCAATAAAATTAAAGGGCCTAATATATTTTTTGCACAATTTTATCTCAACGCTTAGGAATATTAGAATGGTTACTTTTGTACAGTGCCTGTCCTATAATGCTGTAACGCTCAGTTCGGGCGGTAGCCGTTCGACGTTGAAATTTTCACTTTTAAAATCGCTTTGAGGACAATCTCTCTTAAGGAGAATGTTTCTCCCCCTCGGGTAGCAATTGCCCATAGCGCAATATATATATATTTATATATATATATATATATATATATATATACACACACACCTGTTCTCTTTGTAGACAAAACTGAAATAAGATTTCATTCTGATTATGGGCAGGTCTGGGTGCAAGAGAACGTCGGAGTTTCTAGGAAGTGGTTACGCACGGCGAGGGTTAAGCATTATTTTGTAAATATCCGAAATCCGTTTAAAAACGAAACTATCTCTAAAGGCAAAAAAATCCAGTTATATCAGTCCTAAATGATGGAAAAGGAACTCCTCCCACACTTATAGGGAAACAAGTCGGGAGCTTAAGAGTCTGCCTCGGATGGGGCGGTGCCCCTCACAGGGAAACCTGGGGGGAAAACCCCGCCGGTAGAAGTGTAGGGCGACGCCAGATCTCGTCATCCGAAGGAGGAGGAACACTTCCGTCTCCCGGGATATAGCATTCACTTCACTAACGCGACTGAAGACTACAGCAGTTGTCTAACCCAGAAACACGAATGAATAGATCAGTCATTGATGTAATTGCAGTGCCTATATTAGGGTTCAAGTCCAGACGGTGGCAGGATTTTCGACACTAGTTAGATATAATTCATCCGCTGATTGGAGTAGAATTCTAGCGGCTGGCAGCTCTGATCGGTAGTTTTCTGTGATTTCTCAGTTTATCACTAGGCGAACTTCATATCAGTACCCTAGCAAATGAGCTACGGACCGCTCTCGTTCTTTCCTTCCTCTTCATTGTCCTATCCTCACCCCTTACTTACACGCACTTATACTTACAAGCACTACACTACCACACATTCGAGAGACTAATCGCAAGGTTAGAGCATTTCCAGGGTGGAGCGGTACCACGCTGGTGCAGATACCTGGTTGGAGAAATAACCGTTAGTCGACGGTAGGTCGGCATCGGAACTCACCATCCAACGGGGGAAAGAACATCGCCACCTCCCGCGATAAAAAAACATGCATTACACTAATGGGACTAATAATCAGGCAGTTGCACGTGCCCCGAAGCACGAATCAATAGATGAGTCAATGAATGAGAGGAAGTTCGAATGAGAGCATATGCTTCCGCGGCCAGAGACAGTAACTGCTTGGCTGCCTGGGAGACGCGTCATCCTAGTCAAAAATGCCCACGTATGACGGCGGAAACGATTGCACCAATGCCTGTACTCTGATTTCAACATAGTGGCACTACAAGATCACGATCTGGACGGAGTGAGTAAAATTGTCACCCATTTGGGTACTTAAATTTTTGGTATTGGAGCTCCCGATTGGGTGACAAGCTCCCCCTCTCCTTGCAGCTGGCGCCCATCACGTGCCACTGTCTTTAAATCCGAAGTGTTACCGAGGGGCAGCTCACCTGCACGTGGTAGCGGGCGCGCGGGGCGAGCGGGCGCCCCGCCGAGGTGGCGGTCAGCAGCAGGCAGTGCTTGCCGGGCCACGCGCCGCACGCCACCACGCGGCCCTCGGGGCTGAGCGGCGCGCGGCTGCCGAAGCGCCCGGCGAACTCCCTCGCGGGGGCGTGGCCGGGGGCGGGGGCCCGCGGCGTCGGCGCCGCCGCCGCCTCCCACACCTCCACCTCGTAGTAGAGCAGCGTCTCGCAGGCCGGCGCCGGCGGCGCCCAGCTCAGCGCCAACCACTGCGCGCCCGACGAGTGCGCCGTCAGCTGCTCCACCGGCGGCGGACGCTCTGCGGACCAAGCATTGGGTGTAACGGAAACGGCTAACGTTAACGGTTGTAAATAACGTATGTTGTGTGGAGTTCAAAGAGAGAGATTATGCACAACGCTTACGCTGATAACGGGCTGACATGTCGGAAATTGAACTCTATTCAAGTGTTTGACTACTGTGAGAGAATGCACTTATTTAACTAATCATCAGACATGTTCTGTAACTGATTACATTGATATTTTTAGTTAATACTTTTAACCTCCGACTGTTCTCCACTGTTCACAACGTGTCTTGTGTACTACCAAAATTAAATGCATTAAATAAATGTTCAAATTGTAATAAAAATTATGCGTTGTGCGCGACTTCATTCGCTGCCTTGAGATTCACGGGCCCGAGTGTACAGCAGCGCCCCATCTCTCCTCGGGACCCGAGCTGAAACCCCGCCAAAAGAGAGGTTTTGCGCACCGACGCCTAAAGTTAAGCGTAGCCGGATTGTCTGGTGACGCCCGAAACACGAGTCACGGTCTCTTAAAAAATCATAAAGGCCCATTCACAATGCAAACATAAACATAAGCATGGCGTTAACATAAACGTTAGGACTACGTTCAAAAGCGGACTCATTCACAATGCGTTTGCGTAAGCGTTACACGTAAAGCGTTAATTTAAAAGCTTGAAAGCTTCAAGCTTCTGTACTTATGCTTAAGTAAGGCTTAAGAAATGAACCAATCACAGAACGGTAACTCAAAATCGAGAAATTGGAGTGAAGTCGATAGAAGAATTAACGCCATATGGGGCGAGGACAGAGTCGATACCTTGAAATCGATTCTCACATCCAGCCAATCCTACCCCAGAATATCTCACAGCCGATAGAAACTCTTATTTTGCTTACGTTTATGTTAGACATTGTGAATACTACAATCTATCACTTATGCCTATCTATTATTTATGCCTATGCGCCATGCTTATGTTTACATTTGCATTGTGAATGGGCCTTATGCGTTAACAGGGCCCAGTTCGGTAAGCGAGGCTTCAGAATGTGTACCGAATAGGTTGCAGGTTATACTGTTTTGGGTTCTTAGTGTGTCTTAGAGAAGTAAAATTCATCATCATGGAAAAAAGCACGGTGCGGTTTTCTGCAAAACATGATGTATTCCATTGAAGGAAGGATTGGCTTCCACTCTACATGAGGACGGAAGGAGGAATATTGAAATGCTTGTGGTTGCGCAAACGGAGAAACTCTTTAAAATAAGAAGCAATTCGACGTTATAATCCCAGATCGTTTTGATTCTCAAATTTCGTCCAGAATTTCATTTTCTTCGTCGTCCGTATCAACATTCCCAAGTACATATGCGTCAATTAATTCTTCCAAACACAAGCAGAGACTAAAAATAACTGCATACCTGGCTATCGCTTCGCGGTTTGGTTTTCCAGGAAACAAATGATTTCGGTGTAAAATCAAAGTACTAAATCGATACCACTGTACACAAAATGGAAAAAAGAAAAAACAAAACCGGCAAGGCGTCAAACTTATGTGTCACGAAATTGGTAATATAATATAAAATGTAATACCCCCTCTCAGAGACAGTTTTCCAAGCCACAAACCCAGTGAGTTAAGAATATATCTCTGCAGTTACTTCCTAGTCGATGTAGACCATTTAATACGGAAATGGACCGGGAAAGGTGGCTCAGTGCGTCAACAGCGGTGCTTCTTACCGGGAGGTCCAGGAGTTCTAGTCCTGTCGGTGGCAGGATTTTCGTGACTAACTTGTCGGCTAGGTCGAATTCAACCGCTCTAAAGGAGAATTCTAGCATCCGGCTGCTCTGATCGCGAGTTCTCCGTGTTTTTTCCGATCAACACCAGGCGAATGCCGGAGCAGTACCCTAACAAACAGGCTAAGGACCTGGCGCGATCTTTTCTTCAGATTCCTTGCCCTATCCTCACCCCTTGCACACAGACACACTTACTCTCACATGCATTACACTACCACACGTGCCGGAGACCCGTCAGGAGCTAAGAGCTTATCCCGGCTGGGGCGGTGCCCCCCTGGTAGTGGCAAACCTCGCTAGCCGATGGTAGGTCGGCGCCGGATCTCGCCATCAAGAGGGAGGTGATTACCGCACCTCCCGATGAAAAAACATGCACTGCAATTACGAGGCTAAAGACCGCGCCCGGAATCACTACAAATCAATACGAAAATGTAAACTTTGGGTTAGGCACTGTCGAATTTATGTTTTGGTTTATTCGCCTTCGAAAGCAGCTACGGGTACTCGGTTTGCCAATACGGTCCCGCGCAATACGTCAAGTTCTGGGATGACTAGGGCTTGTAAGGGAAAGTTGTCACCGTCCGTTCAATGTGATGCGCTGGTTTCAAACTGTTCTATTCTCAGAATTTAATTGGCAGTTCGGATGACGCCGCGTCCACGGCAATGGTGTCGGCGTTTCGGTTGCCATTCTGTGACCTTCCTCAGAGCGTAATGCCTTATTATGACTCCGGCCGCGGAAGTCTACGCTCTCACTTGTTCTGTTCGCCTTCCAAACGAAGAATACTTCTGTCTTCTTTTCGTGTAACTAATTACCGGATAACGTACGCTAGACGAATAATGTTACTAGTCAAGAAAAACTTTCTCACCTTTTGGGCTTGTTTTGGTTCCAGGAGTTTTAGTAGTACATGTCTTTCTGCGTCTGGTTGGGAACTCAAAACGAACACTTCTTGGGGGGGGGCTGGAAAGGGGTAGAGAGAGGAAATGACCTCAGTGACACTCTGGCATTTCCTGAGCGAATTGCTCGTTGAGCAGGGCTGTACTTCGCGCTACGCGGCGGCGGTCACGTCGAATGTGTCAGCGGATGTGTAGCTACACTTTCTTAGACGGTGCTCAGAGATTTTGTGGCAGAAAAGGTACAAAATAGCATGCATCCAAAAAGGAAAAAACGTTATGGATTACCGGCTGAGGTGTTTCAGAGCATCAACTGAGGTCACTACATTGTCCGGGAGGCCTCTCTGTTCGAGTACCGACGATGGCAGCATTTTAGACATTATCTGTGCAGCTACGTCGAATCCAGCCATTGTCTTGAGGAGAATTCTGGTTGCCGGCTGCTCTGATCGGTAGTTTTCCGTGTTTTTTTCTCTGATCAACACCGGTAGAATGCTAGGGCAGTACCCTAGCAAAAGTGGCGTGAGCGTGCAAAAGTGGCGTGCGCGATCTTTCCTTCCTCTTCTTTGTCCTAACCTCAACTCTTACTTGCACATACTCTTACGTGCACTACACTACCACATATGCCGGGAGACCAGTCGGGAGCTTAGAGCGTGTCCCGGCTAGAGCGATGCCACGCTGGTGGAAGATACTTCGATGGGGAAACCCAGCAAGCCGCCGTAGTTCGGGGCCAGAACTAGACATCCAGCATCTTTGATAAATACATGCACTACACTTACAAGTCATGGTTGTCGCGCCCGGAAACACGAAATAAAAAATCAATCACAAGATGGATTCGCAAATAGGCAGTAGCGGAGACGACCGGCATGCATTGCACCATCGGCCAAATGCACAGTCTTTCGATTGCGGTTCTTGAACCAATTCTGCTGTATTATGGCAGCTGGTTGGACAATAAGCGCTACATTAGGCATTATGAGCGTGTTCGTCACTCATTGCAGCGATGAGCGGAAACATGAACTTCAAGCGCGAAGTCACTTTGAACAACATTCCATCGCATGACCAAGGGCGATTTTGCCGCAAGTACATACGAATCAAGACTAAGAGTACGGTAGCAATTACAGTGTCGGCTTAACGTTAAGAGATCAGTTCATCCTCATGCCTTTTAGTAGTTGCTCAAATTAAATTAGATAATAAAGTTACAGTTCAAACAATCGGAAATAAATAATTTAAGTTTATTTTCCATCTATTGGAAAGGACGCCTGTCTGAGTATCATAACAGAGACTTTGCAAAATGTCACGTTTTGGGTTCCATCGAGTGAATCGATTTTGTGACTTTACGAGTTGCTCCGAAAAGAAAATTCTGGTGTCAGCATTAATCCAAGCATTTATATTTAGTTTCGCTTGATAATTTTATTCACTTACTATGCACTTACACTTCGAAATTCATATTTTGAAGGCTAAATGCTTTCAATTATCTTCATGGTAGCGAAAGCTGAAATATCATGCAAGCATCACGAGGTCATTATGTGCGCTGTACACTGAGAATCGAAAGTGTTCTCGAGATTTAACTTCATTTTTTAAAGTATTGAGACAAAGAAAATACACTTATTAGTATTTTTAACCCGATATTTTATCGTTTATTTCACGATCTAGTACTCTTCCTTATGAAGGATCTTGTTTATTGCCGAAATACGTTATTTCTTAATCCGTTATCATGTCGGAAACAGCTGTTCTCGCCATTGGATGAACCCATATGTCATACATATGGCCAGGATTTCGTCAAATACGATAAGAAGAGACCCTAATAGTTAGACTAATAGTTAGAATACACCACAAAATTCATGTGTGCTGGATGATGTAATGCCAAACGATATGGGGCGACAAATCGACAGCGAGAGGAACTGAACAGTGCTTAACCAAATTAATTATAGTGACTTAATTGCGTAAATAATTTAAGATCTCTTGTATTTATGAGATTTAAATTCAAACCACTCTCCATAAATTATCGTTTTCCACTTCAAATATATATTTTGTATAATGTTATTAAAAAGTGGTTATTGTCAATGCAATTTAAGTCCGTGGAAACTTTTGTTTAAAAATATACTTTACCTAAAATTACTTTTTCTCAATACTAAAAATAATGCAAGTTTCTATCTGCTTTTAATTCTTAATAACGCCATTAGAAATGTGATTGGTTTTTTATAAGCTCTTCAGTACATTAATTTCGAGAGCATTTTATTGGCTGCGAGGGGTTGTCTTTACTTCGGAGACGTTGATTACACGAATACGATTCGTAAATGTTCTTAAAACAATACTTTAAAAACATTAATATTTGTATGCAATTACATGTTACTAATTCCTCGTAGTCATTTGACTACAAGGAATGCACTTCACTACAACTATGCGCCCCGTACCAGAATGAAACATTAGATGACAATTAAAAGGAGAAAGTTAGAAACGTGGCGAAAAAATCCATTGAATGCATATGTATAGAATGAAGTAAAGTCTGTTCGTCCTTCAGGAGAATTGGGAGACAGAACCTTAAGAGAAATGGCGCCTCTTGGTTAAATTCTAAAGTTGTTCATCCCCCAAATAAAACCTTATTGGCTCTCAGATTATACTGCGGTACTAAGCTGCACATGCACGAGCCAACCGAAATGAACGCTTACATTGCGATTGGCTCCGAGCACAATTTCATGGCGAAAATGGAAATCAAAATATGTCCGAAGGTGAACGCATAGGCGGCTGGCAAATAAGTGAAGCACACTAGGCATTCTCTCTAATTAATAAACAATTAAGTATCAGAATATCGCCGATCAAAATGCTGGTAAAGTGCATAACAAGTTCGGAGATCGGCTTTGACTTTCTTAACATGCGCATCTACTACGTCTAGGACGGTCTGAGGCTGACATGTACTGTTTGCTGCGAGAGAACTTGTTGAGGTCAAGCAGTGTACGAGAATTTGTGTTGGGCGAATGCACTAAAATGCTGGCCAGAAGGCTGCGAGCTCTTTTGAGCCGTTGCATTCTAGAGACATATATGTAACTGTGCTAAGTATTATGTAAATATGTAACTGGTGCTGATAGTCACCGTAGTGAGAAGGGACATTCAAATAGGAACGTATAAAACAATTTTGACGTTTATATTTCCCAGCTGACAAAATAAATTCATATCAAATTATCAAATGTTTAATTACCTCATTAAATATAAATAATGTCCTTTTAACTAAGATCAACAATTCAAACAGATTTGTAAGTAATTTTAAACCGTTTCTAAAATTACTTTAGCAATCTACTTAAATAGCTACAGCGCGCTAGGAGAGTCTGTCGCGTATAACCGAATCAAGGCCTCCTATTAAAAAGTGTATTTATGTTGGTAGAACCAGATTAATAGGAAACCAGTGAATGGGACAACACTTCCAGCATACATTATGATTGTGGCGAGTACGCAATTTACGTTTCCGTTTGTTCCAAGCTACAGCTCGTGCCACTCACATAATATCTGTTGCTCGCACACTCACCAGCAAGGTGCCAATACGGAGAGACTTATAGTATACTTGGAAGAGTAGGGATTACATTTATTTTGCCGCGGATGCTGGAATAGTAAGCTATGTCACTGCCAATTGCACACAGCTGGTTTTCCAGACCAGCCGCCCCTGAGTAAGCAACTACTGGTAAACTCGCAGAATAGAACAGACTGAAAAGCAGAAAGTAAAGTTGGAAAAATTGACTCACCTGCACAAGTGATAACTTTAGCCGCAGGAAAACACGTAATATTTTGCTGCTGGCACCATGGCACCACACTTTGACTGTCGGCGCTTGCTCGGACTTTTGGGCACGCTCGTACAAGATATTCTGTCTCCGGTTCCAAGTTGCTTAATTTTGTTGTTGCAATTAAATAACCCACATCATAATACATGTACGTATAAGGACCGTCTTTCCATTTCGTTGCGTTTTCTTTCTGAAAAGAAGAAGAGTTTTTACATTCAACACTTGAAGTCAATGTACAAGTTCAAATGTTAATTTTTTGTTCTTCCGAATAATTGGTTCTGACTACATTTAAGTATCAAAAACGATAACTGTAAAACTGATGCATCAGTTCATATAGGTATTTTGTAATTCTAAATGACAGTTAAAGCATGTAGCTATTGCAAAGTTTACTTAGGTTATTCGTGAGTTTCTCTAGCTCGCTTCTCGTTGAAATCGTTTTGAAATGAATTGAAATGACTGAAATGAATTAAATTCCTTGCAGAAGCAAATCAATGAATTTATCTTCGTTGCTTTGCTTTTGGTCACAAATGTAGTTTTAACACACTCAAACGTTCAATAAAGTTTTTTAACCCTTGACATTCAAAATAAATACACGAATAAACACAATTTAACTACGAGTAATTAAGTATAATACACCTTAATTTTTGAAGATGTACTTTAACAATTCTGCGAACCTTTACTTACGACCTGTCAAGTTGAAAAGTACGTGTTTAAGCACACAACAAACTATCGAAACGTTCATGAAATCATACTGAAATGATTACATTTTGGATTCGTGAACATTCAGAAATTATTTTCTTAATTTTTACGAATAAAGAAATGTTAGTTTCGAAATGCAAAAACGAAAATACATATCCCGACTAGATTCAATATAAGTCGGATTACAAAGAGAACGATTAACAGAGGAAAAGATAAATCCTGTAAATTGTAATGGAAATAAAGAGATGGGGGTTAACAGAATTGTTTTGTTCAGTGATAACAGATTTCTAGGAATGATTTTTTTGAAAGAATGGAATCGGAAAACCAAGTAGGAACAATACTATAATGATATTAAGGTGAAGATGGGATTTGAGAGATATTAAAATTTAGAGAGCAACGTTGGAAAAGGGACTGTGATAGCGTTAATTCACATGTAATTCTTTTGAATATGAATATTAATTAATTTTATTTTGATTTATGCGCAGAGTGTGACACACTAATTTTGTTAAGGCTCGAGGGTATGACTATTCTTCAGCCTGAAGAATTATTCTCAAAAATTATATGACAATACTATATTGTCAAGTGTGTTGTATTTACCCGCACCTTCTGCTCTTCCAGGGGATTTCTTCTTGGGGTGGGCACCTGGGCGTTAGCGTCTAACCGTAGTTCTTGCAGGCGTACAAGCGCCCTTGGGCTAGTATCTCGATGCCGTCAGAACGCAGCTCACCAGGTAAACGACCGGTAACTGATCCAAACAATGCCAGGGTCAGGCCGCCCTGCCAGCTCAGAGCTCCTAGCTATCCAGACTAGTTACGGAGTCAACACACAATGCGCTACTCACATGCGCCAGGACAAGTCCCTCCTTTATGCCCAGTGTCGGACCATTGCCACGACGAAGCCATCTGCCCAACTGGGGACCAGCCAAACTCTCCCATCCCCTCTTCTCATTACCTCCACCTTGCATCTACCGAGTACCGCCGGAACTTAGGCAACCTGGCAGGGGTGTTTATGCTTCCCGTCTGCACTTCTGTATGTGGGAACCGGAGCATTTTGAAGACGTCCTTTGCCCGCTCCCTCCCAAAGGTCGCGAGTTTGAGGCCTAACTGGTGGGGTCACCGGGCGAACTCAGCAACACGGAGCTTAGCACTGCCTATTCACTGCATCCACCTTGAAGCTAACGACGTGAGTGCCGCCGTGAAACTCGGGTTCGAGTGCCCGATTGCAATCCACCACCAAGAACCACGTCACCTCCACGGTCGATAGTTCCCCCTGCGGGGTGAGAATTAGTACTATATAATTTGAGCCGCAGACTAACATATTACTAATTATGTAGTTTATCTGCTCTTACTACTCCTGTGAAACCTTCTTACCACTCCAATGAAACTGTGTTTGAGTGACCACGAAATCGGTATTTTAAATTCAATTACGTTTATTTGTGATTTCTTCACAAAACATCACGGTATCTTTTCAACCTGGTAATATTTTAATATTAACATAATCATTTACTTAGTTATCCTCATAAATACCTTCATGTTTACTTTTACAAGGTAATCTTTAATTGTAATTTGATCCTGGCATCCACTTTATTCTTGACCATCTTATTGATGATTGACGAAGGTGATGACTTATTAAACAAGACACCACTGCGATTAACTCACAAATTATCGTGCGATAAAGCGGCAGTAACGGCACACTGTTCTGTTTATTTGCTCGAAACATTCAACAGAGAATCCTAAGAAGAAAGATGTTCATAGCCCGTCTGTCAAAGTCCTATCGTTATCGCGGACCGGTAGTACCAAAAGAACGGGCAGAAATCAGCGGATGTCCCAGTATCACCGACAACGTAACGGAGGACATTCATGTTAAACGCTTTTGGCTGTCGGGCTTCACAGAACAAAAAATAATGTATCAGATATATTGCAACGCACTGGTTACTGTTTTCCTAAAAGACCTTTCTATATTCAACAAACAAAAGAAGCCGCGAGGTGTTCTATTATGGAACGATTAGTGCAATAACATTGGTCAAAATGTTTGTTAGCATTGCATCTCTGTTGGAATTATCTGTTGACAGAATCTCATCCCAAAACCATCGCATCCTTTCTCTTACAGAATGAGAGAAACAAGCTTAAGTTTAAGATGATGAGTAATTAATGTTATATTCATGACTGCGAGTAATTCTCTGACCACAAGATACACTTACAGGGATTCCCGTCATTGATTTCTTATAAATTGTTAAAAACTGTCATATATCCTTAGCGCATTACACAGAAATGATATAGTAAGTGGTTCTGTGTGTTTATTCCTTGTATTATGGGGATTACTTACAAATTATTTACCATTCCTTTGCTTGACGTTTCCACACGTTTTGGGAGGATGAACTTTTCTGTGAACATGTCGGAGACGCAAGCGTGACCTCGTCCGGCCCACGGTCAGTAGTTTTTGTGATCCGCAAGAACGTATGCTATGCTCCGCAATGAATACCACAGAAACAAACTACTGATGCTCCAGCATGGCACAGACTTTCTCGTGCAAGTTAGTTTTCTATTCTCTTGAATCGGGTCTATTTTTTTTTGTTTTGCCACCTCTCTTCACCCAGCTACTATCTATCGACGCCTTAAGGACCCACAAGGGCCTCTCACGGTGCTTACCACTCCACAACATCCCTAGTGACGAACACATCTGTGCTACACAAACAAAACATAAATCGATTTCGAACTTGTACCTTTACACGTTTGATGAAGGTATCCGTTAGCCCCATCTCGATGCCTTAACCATAGTTTTGGATTTAGGGTGCTAATTCCTCGATTGAACACAAAGCTCGCTCACACAGTTGCTAAGTCAGGCTAAGATATTATGGGGCACAAGTGTTTGGAGATGCAATTCGGGATGCTCACGCTCAACGGGCACTACTAGAAGCGTTCACGCCTTACGTGGCTTTCGAAGACACATCTTCAGTTGGAGTTGACGGGGAAATCAGATATCCGTCCGGACCGACGGACAGACGAACAGACATTTTGATAATTAATAAACGAAAGTTTTCAAACAAAACAAACAAAAAAACTGTTTTGGTGTCAGTGGACCACAAAACATGTATTTCCGTTGAAATCTCGAAAATGGTTTTCAACGTTAATACAATACTTTCTACATGTATTACCCGGTATATGCGTATGTATATGAGGAAGTAAGAATTAAAATACAAGATTCAATGTTCACTTTCTGGTAATACTTCATTTTTCGCTGAATTCTAAAAATTGTTTCCAATTATTTTCACAAGAGAGAGAGTTGGAGTATACTGTTTTGAAAAACGAACCAATGCTGTCTGATATGAACGTAACATTATTTTACTGGGATAATAGGTGAATCAATATCAAAGTGCTACACCTGCTACAGAATATTAACACTACAATAAATAAATGTAACGCCAATCAAATATAAAGTAATTACAAAAAACAACACTTTTTTAATAAACAAAAAGAAATATACCACACAAAGTGAAATGTGAACTGCAAAGAATACAGCGGAGGAGTGTGAACAGAATCCACTTATTCGTCTGCGCGAAGAAAGGCTTTTTTCATTTCGAACTTTGTGGATTTCTTCCCTCTCGCTCTTTTGAACACATGTAAAGATTTTGATGACCGAAACCATTTATTACGAGCTTGGAAATAGCATAAGATGCACAATGTAACTTAAAATGAATATCGCGGCCGCATTGTAAATCATTTAAGCATGGAACGTCCATTTTTTTACGGATACTTCGCAAGAATTTTTTTTATTGACTACAAAAGATTGGCCAAGGGTCTTTCACATGGCAGGAGCCTGATATGGCACACTGAGAAATGTCCGCCCTTCAAAAACCCACCACCCCAGCCGGGAGTCTTTAGCCAAAAGGTCCTACGCAATAATTATTCAGAACCGTAACATATTGTTTTCCTGAAAAATGTATTTTGGCCTTACCAAAGCATTATCAATCATCTAATGAAATAATATTCCTTATAAAGAACAAATTAAAGAATACTAGTATACAATGCAACTAGTTTATAATGTTAAGCTTTATAGTGCGAGAACGAGTTCAAATTGGTACGAATGCAATAAACCAACACTGTAAAAGTGTTCCATACGATATTTTTTGTATAACAGCATTATAAATTTTTAAGGTAGTCAAGGTCAATTTTATCCAATCAACTTTATTGTGACGTCACGGGTAATTGACATCTGTGCGGAAAACGTTAATTGGCTATTCGGTTTACAGCTAATTCCCCACGATTCTCACGATGCGATTGGCTGAATGTGTAATGACACGATGATTCGAGTGATAAGCGGTAAATGCATGATAATTTGAGCCACAAGATGTAATTTTACGAACGATTTCTTATAACGAGAAAGATCGTTTAAGATGCTGGAATAAAAAAATCTATTTAAATTAGATAATATAATAATATACAACATTTTATTTGATGTTTTTGAAAACTTAATATACACATGCATGAAATGATATTATAGCAATGCTGTGTTTCAGTCTGATGTAACTTTAGTGACTCGTACGAAAACAATTATGTGTTTAGCTCGAAAGACTCCGGTACTGTAATTCTGCGAACCACGCATGAAATAGCAGGGCCTAAACTGGAATGTAACGCAATCGGGGATAAATGATATATTTGTGAACAGGATGTTAATGTGTTACAATATATGAGTATCATTTGCTGCTACATGTCTTACGTAAAATACATTTAACTCAAGAATACGCAGGGCGATACCGTCCGAACACAGCCTTTACAAACAACCGGTATTTTCGTTTAACTGCGCAATATTGTCAGCGTGCGGAGGCACGGAAGCGTGGCAGGCTGACTCAAGCGCCTCCAGTCCCGGTCAGCACTTCTGTCATCCAGTCCCTTTCAACGGGCGCAGCGAGGAAGCGAGCATCCTGTGCATTGCGTGATGGACAAACCCCGACGCCGAGCACCGAGGAGCTCGAACGAAAAAAAGACTTTAATAGACCCGGAACCGCAAACAATAGCCCAATGATCCCGACGACGCCACGCTCCTTCGGCTTGCGCAGGACCGTGAAGGATATTCCATTATGGCCTCCAACGTTCTGTGCACGAACAAGAAGACGGAGAATATAAGGAAGAGGGGAATGCGGAGAGAGGAGATGAAGGAGATGAAGTAACTGAAGAGAAGAAAACGAAAATGACAAAACGAAGTAGAGGATGAGGTAGAGATAAGGTTGGAGATAAAACGGAAGAAAAGAGAAAGTAGAGAAAATAAAGATTTGGAAGAGAAAGCGAAGACAAACAGAAATAAAACCTGAGTGAAGACATGGAGCAATATAAGATGGAGATGAATGACGAGGTGGAGAGAACAAAAATAAGTGGAAGAAAAATAAGAGTAAGAGGAAAGTGGAAGAGAGTAAAGTGAAGACGCGAAGAAGGAGAAGGAGAGGAAGAAAAAGAGAAGGAGGAGGCTGAAGAAGGAGAATGGGAAGGGGAAGTAGGAGAACAGAGCAAAGAGGAAGCAGCAGCCGACCTTGAAGTACCAGAAGAGTGGAAGATGATAAAGAAGAGGGAGAGGAGGAGAAGACGAAGACAAAGAGAGGGAAGAGAAAGAGGAGAAGACTGAAAATGGAGACAGAGAAGGGAAGCGGAAGAGCAGAGCAAAGGGGAAAAAGCAGTAGCCGAGTCTTTGGAAAGTGGAAGAGGATAAAGAGCGGGAGAAGAAGAAAAGGGGAGGGAAGAGGAGGGTGTCGATTAGAAGAGCGGAGCAGCAGCCTCAGCAGCCAACCTTGAACTCCCAGAAGACGGCGGTGGGGCAGCTGTCGGAGGCGCAGGGGAAGCGCACGTCCAGGTTGAGGGTGCGCGCGCCGGCGGCGAGCAGGCGCGGCCGGGCGTCGGCGGCGGGCGGGCCCAGCTCGGGCACGTCCAGGGCGCGCCGCCCCGGCGGCCCGCGGAGTCTGGCATCCCCACCGCCGCCCCGCGCCCCGGGCTTCCGCAGGGCCCCGGCGCGCAGCGCGCGGCGGGCCCGCGGCGGGGCCAGCAGCAGCCGGCTGCAGGGCGCACGCGACCCACGCGCGACAGCGACAGCCACAGCGCGACAGCATGCTGGAAGCGAACCCGCACCAACACCGACTACGAACGGCTCCGCCCGCCTGCGCCGCGCCGCGCGCCGGCCAGCTCGCCCGCCCCCCGCCCCCGCGGCCTCCACGCTCCGGACGTCACGCGCTCTTGCGACGCGCGTGGCCCCCACCCCCCACCCCACCCCGCGACGAGCACGCGGAAGGCGCTCCGGCCATACGGCGAGTCGACGACGCGACAGATCGCTGTTTTTACGTCACACCCATTCCCACAAGTGATCGGGTTGCTAGCGGCTGATGGCACCCTTCCTCTCTTTTTGCCACTCCACGAACATGTTTTTAATACTAGTTGAATTAAAAGGCGGCGTATGGATTTATCACTATCTTCTGAGAAGCAAGACACGGAATGAAATCTATCTGCAGCGACGAGACATTTACAACGCTAACATACCCCGCCCCCGTCTCCACGCCCAGTCCACACTTCTTCGTCTCGCCCCCGATTACGCTCCGGGCTATCTTGACATTATCACTACGGTAATTTGCTGTGGGCAGCGGGGAAACGTTAGGTGCTCTACGGTTTATACATTCACATTTTGTTTCTGTCATTATTTACAAGTCACACTTCTTCTCAACCAAATTCTAGGAACAGTCCCTCTCCCCTTGGTACTTTTTTTTATCATATTTTAAGTTTTATTAGTAAGTTTGATTCAAATCATTCCATATCATTTTCGCTAGATCATATCCATCCTTAGGGTGGGGATGGCTAGATGTGAGAAAGGGAAAGTGGGTGGAGATGCTAGATGAAAGGTTGATTATTTCGTTAGCAGTATCACCGAATCAAACAGATAGCTCATTTGCACAAGAAAATTATATCTATAACGAGGGAGCGTTTATTTATGGTTTTCGAATATTGTCAAAAACTCTTCTTGATATATATTTTATTGATGATTCAACTACGTATGATGCAATAAATAAGAATTTCAAAACAGAAGAAAATCTGCATACAGCATACAATCTACCTTACCTAATCATTTGTTTCTTCCATCTCCAAAATCAACCATTGGATGATTGGTTCTAAAGTTTCGAGGGCAGGAAGAAACGCATAAGCAAAAACAAAACTCTTCTTACTACCCGAAACTGATCACGCTTCTTCCTCCCTTCAACATTGGAGGCAGCAAATGTTGCAACACAAATCAATTCTTAGTTCATCTCTGAAACTAGTGGTGCTAAAACAGCACGCTATTGTTTCCACGCACCATTACACGAAAAACACTCAAATTTTCGAACAACTGTACACCACCTTATTTCAAAACCTATCTTTAAGCAACAGATTTCATTAAGAGAAAAAATATCTGTCTTTACTATTTGGGTTGTAGGAAGACTCCGAAACAATTTTTAAACTTTCGCAATTTTCGAAAAAAGAGAGTTTTCAACGTTTAAGAGATCTGCAGCTTTTCCTTATACATCTGTCCCACTATCCAACACCAAAATTTAAAACAAAAACAACTGATCATTTTTTTGTTGAAAATTTGAAAATGTTCCAAGGGCTTAATGTTAAGTGCCCCCAAAATTAAAATATCGGTTTCAAATTCAAGGGGCCTCGACATCAGAAAAATCGATTGAGGATGATTAGGGAGAAAATCGGCTGAACGTTTTAGCCGCTAGTGTTGTTCACAGACGAACAGACAGGCAGACGTTTTGCAGTCAATCGATTGCGAAATTTTCATTACATTGTAACGAGTCATATTTACACTAAACTTTCAACACAACTGATAGGTGGTGGTGATTCACGCTTGTCTTTAGACCATGCGTAGCAGCTGAAATTGAAACATGAATGAATCAAGTACACTGGACTTTGGACGCTAACCTTTCAAAACACAATGAAAGCCGTGCTCTCATTAAACATTCTCTACGCCCCTATCAAACACAGAACAATAAATGGAGGATTAAAAGAAAAGCTTTTTAAACAGGTTTCTGTCATAGTAGCCTCACATTTCATTAAAACGTGTTGCTCATTGAAATTTGCAGGAAAGGTTGTTCCTACGCGTTCGATCGATCATAGCTCAAAAACTGTGCGTCTTAAGTACTTAAAACCGGTTTTCAGACCTCTTAATACAGTAAAGTCGCGATAATCCGAGAGAATTGAGGTTGATAGTACCTCGAATTACACGGGAAAAAGGAACATACATAACGAAATACAACGAACATACAAAACTACAATGTATTACGACAAATTTATGACAAATGACAAGTTTAAGGGGCAGAAAACTATTAAATGAAATTTCGGCCTATTTCAGCCGAGAAAACTTGCTTATTCGTACGAATGGCACACACAATGTCAACCAGTTGCAGTGGCGGGGGTAAGTAAATTTACGTAATAGAACCCGAGTAAAATGTACTAATGGAGTAAGCAAGACAAATTGGAACCGAATAAAATTAGAAAACATTGCTATATATATATAAATATATATATACACACATATTGAAACAAATACACACACATTGAAACAAAAACAATATTTACACATAACACACACGGTTAACATATGCAAGACTCATTCATACTAGCGTGCATTCGATCCCTTATTAATAACACATGTTGTTTTTAATTTTAAAAATGCTTTCCTATTAAGACATGTGTTGGCCTCACAATGTCGAATTACGAAAAAAGGAAAAGTTTGAAACAATCGCTTCCCTTTGCGTTGAAGCCCGTGACTGCATTACACAAATTCATCAATTAATTATTCTTGGTTCCATATTACTATTTCCATGTTGCAATCATTTTGAGTTTGTTCCACATTTATACTTGAACATCCATCTTGGTTAATTATCATACCACACTTTCACATCTAAACTTGGTTCTTCAGCCATCCGACCCGACCGAGACGCAAGCATTCTCTCTGATTGTTTCCCCTGACTTCCGTGAAGTTTCAGAAAAACAACTGCTCTCTTTCTTTCATGTCACTTTTCTCTTCTTTGCTTCATTACATTCCCTACATAAATTAACTACATATTTATTCTCGTCATTCGCATATCTTCAATGTCTTTTTATGGTCAGTTAATTAAACTTGATATATTTACTTACATGGGGTTTCGTAGCGGTCACCTAGCGTTTGTCTTTCGATTAAAATTATAATTTTTTGGAATTATTTTTTAATCTAATGTACACTTGTTTCTTGTCATTGTAAAATATATATTTTTTATTTATTTATTTATACCGGTCTAATTGTTTTTCAACAGATTGTCAACTCTGATATAATCCGAATAAATAAATATCACTACGTTCCCGAACAGTCATTTATGAAATTATGCCGAGTTTTTCTCCATTAAAATATATCAAATTGTTGTTTTTGACGAGTCCATCTGGACCGTCACAGTACAAACGGAAAACATTTTAACATCTACATTGGGAAATAAGCTTTCTAAATACTCAATAATACAAACAATTTTTAAAATGATTTTTAGTGGGAAATCTACATTTTTAACCCTTTTGAACACTAAACTCTCCCAAAATAGTTTTTAGTTCATAAACACTGACACAGAAAAATATGTAGTCTTTGTCTTTTTCGCCAAATTGCATGCAAAGTACTTGCAAGCTTTCTTAAGATTCAAGAGTAGAACATTCTAAAAAGAAAATTATAATTAATAATTCTATATCATTGTTTTCAAATCATATCGTAATGAAGAGAACTCCAAGAACTTCTTCATGCATCAGAAACTGTTGGGTAATAACTAAATATTATTTTACATTAAAAGATACTTTTAGGCTCCGACAAATAACGTGATTACAGTCAATTTAATATACACCCCGTTAGAACGGCCAGTGAGGGTCTATGGATATGAATCTTTGTGTTCGCGGGCAGTGAGAAGGGGTCCCTCAGTGAGAACGAGTTCGCGAGCCCCTCACAGAAGGAGCAGCACTGTCCGTGCCTCCGCTTTCTCTCAAAATAAGACCAGAATGCGTATTTTACCATTGCATTTTTAAATTTATTTTATTTAACGTCAAAACATTTTAAAACTGCGTGTGACGTAGTATGGGGAGATGTATATTCTGTGCACGTTCTAGTAAACGTTTGGGATCTAACTACATACAAGTTGAATACTGAATACAGATGGAAATAAGGGTTTTGGCAAGAATATATTCGCAACGATGTAATAAATACTATTTACAAATAAAATGAGCAATACACTTAGGATATTCTCTCTCTTCGTGCCCTTTCTGAAAGAATTCACTTTCTGTCGCGAGAACATCGAAAAGGATAATTTGATTAACTGTACTTCTTACTTAACTTAAGAAGACGTGCACAGATAGTGAAATTACATTTATGTCCACAAACAAAACATTCATATTTAGGTTGTACATTTACATTCTTTCTCACACCACTAGTGTTTCCAGTCTTATTACGCAATAGACCCAATGATCGACATTTCCCGTAGTTACCTAATTAGAAGTATAACATGAAAAAATATTTAATAAACATATTTTTGTTTTTAATAAAAATAATTATGATGTATTAACCCTTCTGGTGGCTCAGGTACAGCGTCCTATTTTTCTGTGAGGCGATTTCCGACCGAAGCAAAAATTAAGCTATATCTTTCCAATACAAATTGTCTCAGTATCTACAACTCAGTGACAAATGAAGAGGCTTAGACAGTCCAATTACGATACATACGATGATGGGAATTGGTCGTGTTCGTCACATGTCTCTCTTTCTCTCCAGGTGTGGATAATATGTAAAAACTGGATTCAGGCCTGGGAACATAGCTAATTGGCAAAAAATTAGATTAATCCGCCCCTTAATGCCGAATACATAAATACATTTATGGTGCATTTTAAAATACAAATGTTTATGTTGAATTGGGAGTTGACACTATATTTATTGCCCCGAATGTCACTAATTCCAAATACGTTACTGGCCAGATAATCAGACTGAACTAGCCCCCATAGCAGAATGAAATAATAATAGTGACAGATTTTCATAATTTAAATACCAACTAATTACCGAAAACATTTTTTACCGATCACAATTTCCCAAAATAACGGGGATTCCGGAAAATAAAAGTGTTTTTCAATTAACCTTTTTCCCTAAAACCAGTTGCCCGAGATATCATAGTAGAATAAAATAAAAAAGTGCCAACATTTTCAAATATTTAATTTATAAATAATTGTTACAAAACCATCTATCACCATTAATATTATTTCTAAAACCCAGGGTTAGTCCAGCTTTTGGGCATCAAGTAGGCCTAGTCACCATAAGGAAAATTTTAAAAAAATATGATTGCATTTGATATACAATATGATATGATTTAAATGCATGGCCTCTCTTTTAATTAGCATTTGGAAATATTACAATGTTTACACCAACGCCGTACGGAGCCTGTATGACGCAACGAGGAGTTCAGGGCTTGACCAAATGGACATACTTTCTCATCCCAAACAATTATTTACATATTGTGGAAGGTTCACATATATACACTTGTGTGATGGTATTCAACAAAATACATGAGTGCATTTATAAAGTGAAGCGTTTGTACGCTTCAACCAAATAAACTCTTCACCAACGTCTTCTGAATATTATATTTATCAGCAAATCTTCTAGACATTTTGTCGTAAAGCAAACGGCTACAAGTTTTTAGATTGTGCTAATCGACGAAGCTCAAACTAGTGGTGCTACAGAATGGCACAGACTTTCCCGTATTAGTTTTCTATTTCCTTTGGTCTCGGCTAGCTTTTCGGACTTGCCACATACTCTTGAAAGCTGTCATCAACACAAAGTATATTTTTTTTAAAATGTCTTAATTTTTTGTTTCTTAATAGTAGAACGGAAACATTTTAAGAATATTAAAGAACAGTAAAATCTCGTTCGAAATGGCTCCTTTGAAAAATTTGGAGCTGTTTAAAAAAACTGGCGTTTAAGCGCTACTGTAAATTCGAAATTTGAAGCTCTTTTTCACAGAATTTTTTAAACTTTAACTCACAAATACAATAGTGTTTACAAATTGCTGGAAATGTGTATATCAAAGGCGTGAGAAATCTTTCAAAAATTTACATTCAGGTAATTTTTGAAGAAACAAACAACAGAAATTAACTTAACTTCATATTAAAAAATGCAATTACCACTATCTGTTCGAAATATTTGCAGAAAAAATTGGAGTTGTTTTCAAGAAAATGGCGTTTGAGGGTTTCTGAAGATGCGGAGTTTTGAGCTAGTTTTCACATAAAACGGTAGAGTTTTCGAGAAACTTTATGTAACATTATTTCAAACACATGTACTCATAGATACAATAAATGTGAACAAATTCTCGCTAATATAAATAATAACGACATGAGAGGCAAGTCAAAAAATACACTTTTGTAACTTTTGGAAAAACAAAAGAATATATCAACTGATATTTTTTTCATCTCATAGAGTGCATTTACCAGTATCCGTATCAAAAGCTTAAAGAAAAAATTTGGAGCCATTGTAAAAAACATTTTTGTATTTTTTTTTAATTGCACATATTGCATGCAATATTGCGCGAAAACTACTAAAATTTTCAGTAAAATGAATCTGACCTTAATGAAAGAACTCACTATGGAGAATAAATTTCATTTGAAGCAAAAATCTCTGTCTTTAATTTTGTAGTTGTAGGAAGACACCAAATAAAGTTCATACTTTTGAACTTTACGAAAATTCAGAGTTAACCGTGAAAATCGGACCTATGCCACGTTTATAAGTGTATGTTACTCTATTCTTACAAGAAATTTAAAGGAAAAATTTGGAGCCATTTTTGAGAAAATTTTGAAAATGTCTGGAGGGCTTCAAGTAAAGTAACACCAAATTTTAAAGATTATTTTTTTAAATCTCAAAAATTTGACTCAAGCCAAATCGACACTGGTTTATTCCATTTGGATAAAATCCTACGTATGGTTTAGGCCCTAGTAGTGTTAACAGACGGACAGACAAACGGACGTTTTGAAAAAAACTACTTTTTCAGTAACAGGGGCCCCCAAAACGTGTATTTCCGTTGAAATCTCGAATATATTTTCCGCAGCATTACATAACTTTTCCTATACTATAATATTCCGTGTATACGTACGTATTCATGAAAGTAAAAATTGGCATGTCGTAGTCCGACTTGTTACACTGTGGTCTGAGCTTCACGAAAAGGAAAACATTAACTGAATCTGCACAACGACAAAACTCATTGAATTACAGTGAAGTCTGTATTACACGATCACAGTGGGTTCCGAGAAAAGTAGGGTTTAAGAGGGATGGTCACATATTAGGGAATTTTTTTTACAAGAAATGTCCTGTTATTAGTACTCATCAGACGTTTACGAAAGAGCAGATCATATCGTATGTTTATGAAAGGTTTTTTGTATATGAGCACAAACTAAGCAGAAGCAATTTTGCCTTTTTGACGTAAAAGGGTTTTCAGAATTATTTACTATATTTTTAAATGCAAATCTTGTACTAAACTAGACATGTTCAGTGTTAGTACTCCTAATAATTGGTTAACGGTAACGAACCTCTATTTTATTATGTAGACTTAATATGCCATGTGTGTATGCATGACACATTCTATGTTTAGGAGCTCTAACATCGCTTTTCTCTCTCGCACTTTTTTGCACAATTATTTTTAAAAATTTCAAGCAATGGGGCTTGCGGAGCGCTGAGCTCAGGTTCCGGACGCAACACAAACACTCGCGTGTTACGGGACTAGTCGATAACCCTGACTTTCGACACTCATAATCTACCGCACCAGATGTTCTTCCCGGAAGGTAAGGTAAAGAAGGATCTTTTAATTCGAAGAAGGATTTATGTTATGTACTTTGATATCGGCCGTCTCAATAAAAGAGATGACTGAAATGAAGAGAGCAGCCAGGATACTAAATCAGTGGTCATGATTTGTTATTACTCGATTTCCTAGTGCTCCGATTTCCTCGAGAATGAAACTGAGGCACAGGAAATGTTTTTTACGTCGCTAATTTTCGTTTTAAATACTAAACATACGGTGCACTTTTGTTTTCCTGAGAACATTTCTTAAAAGGGGTAAATTAAGGAAGTTACTATTAAAGGGATAGTCGGTGGTCGCGGAATGGCGGGGTCAGTTATCAGATGTATAATTTGATTTAGATTTATTTAGTAAAAAAAGTAAAAACTGTAAGTGACGTATGGGGGAGAAGATCATCTGCGCATGTTTTCTTGAGTTCCAGAATCCCTTCCCGTCATTTTAAGCATAAATAGTTGAAAGATGAGTAAAAGTTTAAAATAAACAAATACAGATAAATTTTAAAAATGCACAAGATTAGCAATATTTGAAAAAATATACATTTTTGTTCCTGAATTATAGGAAACTTATTTGCAACGGAAAACGAATCGCAGATATGATTTTTCTGTATTGCTAACAAAATAGTAACTCGCCCTTCACTCTACTCCTATCATTACAAGCAAAAGGAGAGTTCAACAAAACGTGCGCATAGTGAAGCTACATTTTCAAACAATATTTGGTATTATGTTTCCATTCCAAGAAAAATCTATTGTTGAGAGGGGTGATCTTTCAGACAGGTTTCACTGCACGAAAACTAGGAGACAGAAAACGACGTACGCGATCTTGGTAAACGCGGCGCACGAAACGGGACATACATGAATGCACAATATCCCGATATTAAAAATACATGTAAACGTTTTTTAAATGTAAGCGTGTACCTAAGCTAAGCTAATGTTTGGCTAAGTTTTGGTTGGTAGAGAGCGAATGAAGAGAATGACCATGTAGCGTAGGTTTAATGTCACTTCGATGGAGCATGAACGAACGTTCTGTGGGAAATAAACAGGGAACTCGATCAAAGATAAGTTCAAATTCTAAACCAATCGGATCAAAAACACTTTCAAGCTCTCAAGCAAAAGCTTTCTACTTTCGTATAATAAAAAATATTCAGATAATTTTCAGATGATTTCAGAGAACATACAAGATGAATAAGAAGATATGAGTAATATTTACAGTACCATATTTGACTGCCTTTCATCATCTATAAGCTATAGGTAAGATACTATCACGTGTAGACACAAATAATCAGTTTAGAAAATTATAGAGATAAAAAGCCATATACATTAGACGGTAATGTTACTCCACAGAAATGATCGTTGTTGCACTGTTTAGAATTCTTTATTTATATTTTGGTGTTTACAAAACGGATTAAAAACATTTCAATAAACAAACGTTATGGAAAATCGATGATCTGTTGACGAACACTTCGGGTAGAAAACCACCTTTAAACGCATATTTGTCGTTAATCGATCAGCCGTTGTAACTTTGTTTCTCGAGTCACAACCAAGAAAAAAAAAGGCGAGGAAATGAACAAAAGAACACCTCGCCTTGCCTTAGTGCGGCGAAGGACTAGTGAAAGCTCCAAAAAGGCGTCATACTTTTGCGGATGATCGAAAAGAGGAGTAAATTTTAGACGCAAAAAGTGGTCGTAAATGGGATAGTTCAAAAAATTCACAGCACATAAAGGCTGAGATTTGACTGTATTCCTAAAGACCAAGCATCTGAAAAAAACCCTCTGCATACCTGTGATAGTAAAAGTACAGCGTCTAACTCTAAGTCAAGTTCATCTCGAGGATACCGACTTTTTTCTTCTTCAAGCGATATTCTTGCAAAACTGCCGCCCATATTTTCAGAACATGGGTTTCCGTGGCCGTTTGTAGTTTCCTGAATGAGTTGTGTTTGGGACATCCCGCAGTAGCAAGTAGAAATCTTCTAATAATCTATATTTTTAGAAAATATAAATTTCATTCCTGAATAAAATTTAGAACGAATCATCACTTATTAATCAATGAATAAGTACATAATAACTGGAGCGTTGAGAATTATATAGAAGTATGCCACATTTAAAAACTTGTGGTGCTACAGAATAACACAGACTTTTTCGTACTAGTTTTCTACTCACTTGAGTCTGTGCTAGCTTTCGGTTTTTGACCCGCTCTTTTCTAATGTGCTCGGCACCTAAAACACCTACCAGGGCCTTACAACCTATATAGTAAAACGCCGAAAAAATACGCCAAACACCTCTGAAATAAGCAAAATGTACATTTCTTAGCTGTGAAACGTTTCATATTTCATATTTTAGATTCAATATTTTGCCATTAAACATATTTTAAGTTTTTTAGAAACATATGATCATTACAAAATGTGCAGTTATATGAACTATCCACCCTTAGTTACATCCTTATAAGGTACTAGTGTGCTGAAGTTCATTTGGGGGTCTTTTGCTTCGCCTATGCCGCTCGGCCGAGAAAAGCGCCTGCCGGGGATTAGCTACGTAACGAGCGGCCTTGTGACTCACCGCGGAGCTGCCCACGAGGGCACTCGACGATGACGCCCAGATAATGACTCAAGTTGCTCTCTAACAACACAAGCGGGCTCCATGTTGAATACAGTGTGTGGGGGGGGAGGGGGAGGGCGGTGATGAACAGTACTGCTAGCGATCTGGACGACTGCTACTTTGCAAAAGACATTCGTTAAGATTACGAACAATGTTCGAATAATTAACATCTTATAGAGCAAATACCGATTCCGTAAATACAAATACTTACTGAACATTTTCAGTTTTGCATTGTCCAAGAGGTCCTACATCTTTAAATATCTTTGGTTTGTCGGCAAAAATCAAATGCATTCAGTCCAGTAAATGTGAAATGAAATAATTATTTTAACATCTGTTGATTATTCGGTTATCATTCATTATAATTATTGTTAATTTCTGCACGAAAACGCACCCCTTCCACAGAAAAAAACTCAAAATGAACCTAAAGTCGACTGAGCGGTGTCTGCTATTCCACACATCGAATGTTATCTCGCGACACATGACGAGCACTGTACACAAACTGACCGGGAGAGATGGCTCAAGTCAGGGCAGCAACTGCTGTCATTGCAGTCCCTCTGGCCGGGAGGGCCTAGGTTCGGGTCCCGACGGTGGCAGGATTTTCGACACTAACTTGTTAACTAGGTCGAGCTAGTCGAATTCAGTCGCTGTCTGGAGGAGAATTCTAGCGGCTGGCTCCTAGTTTGTTTGCGGCAGCCGGCTCGGTAGTTTTCCGTGGTTTCTCCGATCAACACCATGCGAATGCCGGAGCAGTACCATAACAAACAGGCCACGCACCGCGCGCGATCTCACCTTCCTCTTCCTTGTCCTATCCTCACCCTTTACACACATTCACCAACACGCACTACACTACCACACATGCCGGGGGACTCGTCAGGAGCTAAGAGCTTGTCCCGGTTGGGGCGGTACCCCACTGGTGAAAAATTCCTGGTTGGGGGAAAAGACCGCTATTCGACGGTAGGTCGGCGCCGGAATTTCCATTCAGCAGGGGAAATACCACAGCCACCTCCCGAGCAAAAAACATGCATTACACTTACGGGACTAATGGTCCTAGTACATGTAGTAGTAGATGATAGTTGTAGTAGATGTAGTTGACGTGCTCGGCATCGCTACACAATCAATCAAACTATCACGAATTAAACTGTCGCCACCCAATGTTGTATTGATATTAAAGAAATTGTAAGATAAATATATGTAAATACTCCTAATCATCCTACATAACTAAATACAGAGGCGAGCAGTCCTGTTTTAATAGTAAATTTTTGCATGACTGTTAAAGATTTCGTCTGTCTTTCCTACGGATTCCCAGAGTTCTTTCGCAATTCAAAGGGTAATCTGCGTATTCGCTCGTCTCCATGTTCTCATCTTTTAGAATTATTTTTAAAGCACAAAAAACTTCTTGCTACGGATGCTGTTGAAGCTGATATCGTGCGTATTATTTTAGATAAACGGAAAATTTCCTTAAACACAGGTAAACATTTTTTTTACCATTTTAATAGGGATTTTTCTTGAAATATTGCAATTCTATTGAAATCAAACATTTCAATTTTTAAATGCAAATAATTCACAAACATTTTTTTGTAAGTTAGCAAACAAATTCTCAGAAGAACATTTTCGTTTCTAGATCAAAAGGACAAAGTTTCAATCGAAATCTTTAACCATATAGATTTTGTATCAACAAAACTACGATATCCTTTCCAGTGTATAACTTAAAAATAAAAAAATCACCAACAACCTCACTAAAACACTCACAAATCAGGACACATATATTAAAGTGTATTGAAAATACACTTTTTAAGTACGTTTTGTTCTTTAGTTTTTATATCTGCTAACATGTCAAATTGCAATTTTGGATAAGGGTAATTTATGTTATGTCACAGACTAACATTTTATTAGCTTGTGGTTATATCTATTGATCGAATCTATCACGAAGGCTAGAGGAAACTGAACTTTTAACTGAAAGCTAGAGGAACGTTCATTCTTTAATGTTGCACGCACAGCAAAGCTTTAACTTTTACGACTATTTTGCAAACGTGTCTTGGCTTCTTACAGTGACTCTTCCACAAAAGGATTAACCTTCAATGCTGACCGAACTGCTTCAAGACTAGCTTTTGTGAAGTCGTGCTCTTGCACGGGAAGTATGTTCCTCGATCTATTTACTCTCCATCTATTCTCAATGTTTTCATTATGATTAGCGATGCTAACATCCTACAGTTTCATCCGCATCTGAGGAGCCAAAGTGAAGGCGAAACTGATCCTTGAAATTCCGTGTTTACGCTGAATACCACTCTACCACGCGCTGGACGTTTGAATTGGTTTTACTGTTTATGACAACAGGAGAACACATTCCTCCACATCTGAGGAATCTCCGAATTTCGTTTCTGCCGGTCAGACATGAGTCTGCATCTTTGCGTCAACCTCAGTTACTGTAGTTCATACCTAGTGTTAGTGTAAAGTGAAGGGTAGTAAATGAACACTCTCAATACATTTCTGGCCTTCCGCCAATTACCTCAATGCATAAGTAAAAGAAAAACTCGCTTGTCCACTGGAAATCAAAGCCAGAACAATGTGCGCAGGAGGAGAACATATCCATCCAGCAATCCTTCCATTCGCCACTATCCATTGGGCAAGGTAACGAACCATTATTGTTAAATCCTATTTTACATTTCACAGCAATGCGTGATCAAGATGTAGAACAATTTCGATCCTCCTTTTAGAACCGGTTGTGCCGCACACGATGATATGAAGGTTTCCCGTACCAGCCCGGCGAATGTCGGCCAGATTCACTGTTATATTCAAGTTTTCTTTTCTTGTACAATGCGCTCAATTAACATGTTCACATGTTGCTTACTAGAATTTTACAATCTTGCAAACGTGAGTACATTATTACAAACAATGAAGTAGTAGAACCCGGCAGAAAAAGAAAGGCAGCTGGTCATGCAATATTGTTATTTATAACTACAACACACGTCCTAGAAATCACATTCATCAGGTGCCAGTACCAACAACTCAGTTCAAGAATTTGTTAACAAATAAAATTCATTGTCCTCAATAGTTATTTTTTTAATGAATGTCATGTACATGTTTTCAAAAATATAGTTTTCGTTCAATTTTGAATAGAATTGATATTTTTTTAAAACAACTCCATACAAACGGCTTCGAATATTTCCTTTAAACTTCTTTTACCTATAGTGCTAAATGCATATAATAAAGTGAGGAAACAATTTTTTTTATTTTCTAAATTTCATTTTTCAAAAATTACACATTTAAAAAATCTTTCACATTGTTAATATTTACATTACAGATCGATTTCTTTGTTTAATATATTTGTTAAAACAGGATCTTCAAATTCTCTTTAACAGTGATTTTCAAAAAAATCGTAAGGTTTTTTGTATATAGGGTCTAAAAATGGCGCATTTTCAAAAACGGTCGAACCAAATGTTTTCCACCACGGCTGCAAGTTTGTCTCGAAGTCTCTATTTTGTAGATCTCAATTCTCTACAATATTTCGAAAGACTAATGACCGCAGTACAAAGCAGTGGTGGAATTGCAAAGACTTTCTTGTATTATACTGTGTCCCCAATGCTGGGTCTTTTTTGGTATTGCTTCGCCTACTTCCCAGATGCCGCTTATCGCCCAACAGAAAGATTTGTTCATGTTTTCTCAGCTTTTTGGCCCCTAATAGTAGAATTCAAATTTGATACTGTGTAAGTAATATGTCAGAAAGTAAATGTGATTAAAAAGAAGCCTTGGGCCTTATGTGTTCTTTGCTTATTATGTAAATGAAAAGTCATGCCCCAAGCGCTGCTTTTGTTGTGTAATATATTTTGGACTTAATCAAGCATTCTGCGGTCTCTAGTAAGCGAGAACTGACGTATGTCTTAAAGGAAATGACGCATTCTGATAAAGAGATACAAACAGGAAGGAGCATTCTTTTGTTTTATGTCGGAAGAGTGAATACTTCTTTAAGCATTCAAAATAATATTTTTTGTGTGGATCATTTTTCCAGCCGCTTTTATTCCCTCTGCAATAAATTAAATGGTTTAACAAAAGATATCTTTAAGTTTCGATTTTGACAAAAATGTAAATATTTTATTGTGTTATTCCGCCTTTCTCATACTTTGGGTTCCAATTAATCTATCATTAATCTACTCACTAATCTTCTCATACTAATTGCTTACAACACAAATGACGTTATGCGGCATGAAGAGTCCAAGGAAGAGGCTGCGAGTCATTGGGAGATATGATTAACAATGAGAAAGTACTCTAGGGCAATTGCTTACTAGTACAAGTAAAAACTACTACTTCTCGCCAGAAATTGCTTCTTTTAATATGAATAAACAGTTTCATGAAACTTGGAGTATTTACTTCTTTCCGTAAGTAATTGCTCAGTACTAGCCTGCTACGACTGGTCGACTTTCGTCTGTTTTGTAGAAACTCTGTGATTTAGCGGGCGACATGTTTTGACGAAGCTGACCGTGTTTATATTATGGCACGCGTTAGTCTGGCGTTATTTGTGATAGTTGAGTTGTGTTTAGAATTTTTAAATAAGAGTGATTCCGATCGGTCGGTTGAGGAGGGCCTTAAATTCTACCATCAACGTTAGCATTTTGAGGGATCACAGGATATTTGAAAACTCCCAATTGCCTTCATCTAGGCCGAAGAGGCCGAAGCACTTACTGAAGCAGCGCAAAAATATCGAGTGAGGTTTGGAAAAGAAATGACCTCTCGACAATTATCCAAGAAAATTTCCAATTTAAAGGATAGAGAGAAGATAAAACCGACGTTTTGCTGACAGGCAACAGAAAAATTAAGCTGAAGGAGTGGGGAAAATATTACCCTAAACTCATTAATAGAGATACTAATCCAACCGTGAGCCGAACCGAAGGTAAGAATATGGAATACCTTATATTTATTCATTCGTTTATTATTTATAGAATACAATTCAGCTCACTATCAGAAATCCACATACAAAACATGTGCGTTACTATACAACGCACTACCAGATGGCATTAAACAGAAGTCGGTTCACAATTTTGAGTTAAAAGTAAAATATTTTATTTTGCATAACTGTTTCTATAAAATTAGGGACTATACTGATTATCAAAAAGAAAAATAATGTTTATTTTTAATATATAATGAATTAGTTTACATTTGTATTGTAGATTTTTTTTAAAAGGCTGAATATATTTGTAACTAATAATGTACTTCAGCTTCCGGGTCAATGACCCCCATCTTGATCAGATAAGATCCAGCCACATAATTATCTTCAGAACAAAAGTCGAATTATTCTTCCTACTGAACACCCAAATTCTACACACAACGGCTTTGTGCCCCCCGACTGAAAAGCTAATCGCACCCTTACCCAAAGATGGCGAGGATAAGCGTGTAAATATCGCCATATCACGATTGGTCCTCTGCTATGCAGAATTTGGAATATTAAGGACAAACGCATTCGATTCGTGTGAAGATTAAATTAACGTCACAGGGGTTTATCCCCAAACCTAGCTGTTTCGCCAATGTTCAAATTCATCACGAAGCAATCAGTAACACGAACAAAAGAGGTGGTGACAGTGCTGTTCTAGCATCGAAAGCATTCGACATAGTTCCTCATGCGGCAATCCGATAGACTCTGACCAGGAAAGGGATTCTTGACGTTTTTTTCTAATTTGGTACACATAATGGTTTGGTAATGGTAGCATTAAACCTAAGTTCATGATTACAAAAATCTGCAGATACTATTTCAGATGGCTGAGCTCCTGCTCGGATTTTTCTTATGGACATTAAAGACCACCAATGCTTTGAGGCTCAATTCTATACAAGATATAAGGGTTTATAAGAAGAAATGCGCCGATGACGAGGTAGCAGCCTAGAAGCTGAAACGCCAAGGAAATGCGGTAAAGACACATGTAAGTGATCCCATTTCGAATGCCTTTTTGAAATCCTATATTTTTATCACGGCATCCAATTGAATACAAATACTGCTGTCAAAATATGTACTCTAAGTAGAGGGAGGTCCAGGGACGATGTAGGTTCATTGCAAAAAGAGCAATAGAGCGATTGGAACCATGAACCACATCCTGGGAATCCACTTTTATCCTCATTTCCCTGGCAGCCCAAGTTCATGGAGAGGTCAACGCCAGAATCTTACCAGTTAGGTTTGCACCTCTGGGGCTACGCAAAGATCTACAGACAGTGCCCTTGAGACGTTGGGGATGACGCCTACTGGCCATCTCATTCATTGCTCTCAGGAGTTATATTAAGCTTTTCACGCAATTTGTAAATTACGATGGAGCAATATAGTACTGATGCTAGAAGTGCCCAAAAGGAACCTCTTAGACCCTTGCAAAAGTGTAGGGAATCCAAAAGTGCATAGGAATATCTAGATACGTCTTTAAGTGAGAAGAGTATGCTATTTAATGAGGCATATAGAAAACTACCGCGAATCCATTTTGTGGGCCCTTGATTCTGATTATTGACCAAGTGCGAAACATCTGTCTGTCCGTGTATGTGCAAGAGCCTGAACTATTATAACGATTTTCTCCACAATTGATACTCTCCGATGGTCGACCTTGAGGTCCTGACAGAGAGAATTTGAAACTAATATTTTAATGTTGGGGACTACTTTACATAACACTTAATTATTTCAAAATTTTCTCAAAAATGGCTCCAAATTTTTTGTAGAAACTACAATGCTCTAATAGAGATTTTGTAATTAATGAATATTTTTTTTCAAAATTGGATCTCTAAGTAGAGTCGTGTATTTATTTTTTTTTTTGAAAAATATAAGTATCTATAATAATACATGGTTAATCTTTGAAAGCGCAAATTCGAATTTCCCGGCCTTTTTGCGTCGAACCTTTCTACGAGATGACAGGTCGAAAGACAATGGCAACGCCGAGACATCACAGCAGTTTTGAATTCGTGGAATTCCTTCTTGTTGGGCGCGTTCTTTCTGTACGGAACAGTTTTGGTTGTCAATTAGTGCGTTGATGGTTTTTAAGCTTGCAAATTTAGTTTTTCGAAGAGTTTTACAAGCTGACTAGCAAATTACCCGACGTTGTCCGGGCTTTTCATCGTGTTCAATTTTTGTGAAAGTGGATAAGATAAATTTTTATAATACTACGGTGTTTTTAGATTATTATTTAATGTACTTGGTTCATATTAAAATAAAATATTTATCAATCCTTTCATTTTCATTTTACGGTATATTGCTTTTGTTTAACATTTTTCTTACATATTCCTACTGGTCTCTTGCGAATGAATTGGGTACCAAGTTCATAGAACCACCACTGAGAATTTTATTAGGAACTGGCGTGCTTTCAGAGGTGAAAATGAATGATCTTGGTGCATTTACCAACAGATATAAATTATTTATTTCCTGCTGACTGTCGATGTCAGTTACATGTTGTGAATCACTTTTACTTGATAGAAGACGACAGTTACGTGGTCTTTTAGCGATCAGAAGTGCCCAACCACCCGCTCCCGGTCCTCTCAGCACAAAACCTGACTGGCTGCTTGCGGCATTTACGACTTGTGCTTATTGGCAAGGTGTATGAAGATATTTTTAACAAATATATTTGCTTCTGAAGATTTTGTTAAAACTTCCTGAATGTCTTTCTTTTTGTTCAACTGTATTCAGCCACTAAGCAAAATTAATATTTCTAAATCAATCTGGCTGATGTCGCGACTCTTCGAATTTGGTGGATGTGTTCATTTTTGAGGGAACTTTACAAAAAATCCTTACGACTTTTTTCACAAACGCTTCAATTCTTTTCTTGGTTTAATTTTTTTGTTCCAAGAGAGGGTATACTTAATTCAAATACGGCATTCTCGCGGTTAATACAGCAGGTGCATGAGCATAGTTCTATATGACTGAACTGGGAAATTATTTTAATGTTAAATTTTATTTAGGATGGAGAGCGCGAGGGGTGACAGAAGAAATGGGGGTGGTGGATAGTACTATCCACGCGAAAATATTAGTAAATGGTGATAATTACCCACCCGGAATTTTGACAAAAATAGGGAAAAATTAATCCAATTTAACACATTACCAACATCAAGCGGAAAAAATATTTTCGAAATCGACCCAAAACATTATTTAATATTGAAACCGCGCGCGCGCGCACGATACGCAATTGTGACGCCGCGAAGTATATTTGTGACGAGCAGCCGTCAGTGTCCCATTGTATCCAAAAGAACCGATTACGGGCCGTTTTATAGCTCGAGGGTTCCAAGGTTAACGAGGGAATGACAAACCTGATGACTTTTAGTCAAGCGCGAAAGTGGAGCTGCAGCAGCGAGTACATAGGACTTACCCTCGAAAAATGCTAATGAAAACCCATATAGTTTGAAAACGGATGTAGAAGTGATACCTTCTGTTTCTGGCAAATTAAAAATGTATAGAAATACATTATTAATGTTTATGTAAATTATAATTCTAAACACTATTTTTAAAATAATGTATTCCATGTTGAATAAACTACATTTTTATACCGTTATCATGTTTTCTCGTAAATTTATAAGTTTTGCCAGCCTTGGAGAGCGCTGAAGTTTATTAAAATACATGTTGTTTGAGATAATCACTGTTAGAAAAAGGAAGTTTAAGATGGGACGAAAACTTATAATCTTGTCACATATTAATACTACCGAAACCCGGAAGACGTCCAGCACTCCTTCTCCCTCCCTCTGTCTCTCCATCCATTTGACTATATCTCTCTCTCTCTCTCCCTCCCTCTCCTACTCATATACACTCACTCTCATACTCTTTCTGTGTCTGCCTCGCCCTCCCTGTGGGTCTTTGTCTCTCTCTCTCGTCCCGCCAACCTTTCTGCGAGCTCTGCGAGTCGACCTCCTCAGCCTTGCCTTGTGTCACACGGCTACGCCCAATAACAATGAAGCCAGGTGGAGCTCATTTTGAATAGTTATTAAATTAAAATTAAGCGCAATCTTGTGCTGCAGCGCCATTTGGTGGAGATATATCAATATTAACAACATATAAACCTTTTGCGTGAAAAAAAAGGACACGTAGATGGAGTTCACTGCACTGGTACATATCAAAATCCTTTTATTATAAATGTATATAGATAGATGACCAAGATGTAATAAAATGGGCAGAAGTTGTGTAGACGTTACTAATGCGAGAAAGTATGCGCTGTTATAGGATTATAAGTTCTTTTACTTCTTTGGTGCATTTAATTTCTTTTTGGAAATTAAGTATCTTTGTAACAATATATTTTCAGAAATGTTGCATTTGAAAGTATATAAATAATACATACATAACACAGTTCATAAATATCCATGTATCAAAATAACTGCGTTAACTGAGTGTCATTATTCAGTGCTTTAGAACATTCACCATTCGCCTGCTTTACCCTATCTGGTACAACAACTCAAGCACCACTTGCCCATGTATGCCCTGCTGGAATCACATGCGGAGATGCTCTGAAGGGAGTACATAAAACAGACTTTTTGATAATCTTGATCATGGTTTATCTTAATTTGTTTGCTTTTGAGCAAAGATTAATTCCTTTTCCTACTATAAGATATCCAACGGTGTATCAATAGTTTGAATACAGTTCAATTATTTTTCAACTGACAGTTTGTGTGGATGTTATGGATGTAGTTATTTACTTCTAAAATGAATAATTTACTTTATATCGTATATATTTAAAGAAATAGATACCTACGCAAAATTGTTAACAATGAACACCAAAAGTGACTGACACCACTTGCATCACTACATATACCCTGGGAAAGCAAAATTTACCATTAACATACTGCACATCATCAGATAAACAACAACTACTCAAATTAACAAAGAGCTGCACCATCTATAAAAGGTGCCAGTTCTGACTACTGTATCAGATGTGCCTCTTACATAAATTCAGCTGTCCATGTTACACAAGGTTACAAGCATTTAGCATTTCTTCAATACTTTTAATCCTAAAACAGACTGAAATCTTTTAAATATCATTCTGATAATACTGACATTTAGTATGATATTGAAAAGGAATGTAATTTTGACAAACCAGATAAAAGTATAACTGGGTAAGATCTTTTTATTAGCATGACTTCTATATACAATATTTTCTATTAACAAAATGTACATAATATGACATTTTGTAAACAATAATAAATTAATAATTTAAATACACTTAAATTGACAGAAATAAATTGTACATTCCTACGCAGGTCAATAAAATGATGTATCATTCTCATTTATAGGTTTGTTACATAATTTTACACAATATAATTACAGTAAAATGTAAAAATGCAATTTGTGTTCTTACCACAAGTTTAAAACATTTTCTTCGACATACTTTGTTTGCGAAGATCTACAAGAAGTACGGTCTGTACTCTCCACAATTGCAATTTCTTTTTTTTTTTTTTCTTGATGATAAAAATAATTTGAGATAAGACTACTACTTAGAATTATCATCTTTGCTCTTATGAGACTCACTGATGGTAACAGCAACAAGAGCTATAAACATATGTTATGTATCTAACATATTGTATATAAAATTTCTTATACATTATAATCTTTAAGAATAGTTTAAACAATCAATTTATCACTAACTAACTTCATAAAAACAAGGACCTTTCATAATAACTATTTTTCCCCTTACCTTTATCTGTTTTGACAAATTTGATATTTCCATTTCGTCCATAATTCTCTTTCAGTTTTTCTTCATAATTGCAACGGATCTTTTGACTTTGTTTGAAGAATTCATTTGGGTCACATATGACTTTTTCAAGTGTAGAAGAATGTATTATTTCAAAATACTTGGAGCATGCAAGTTGGTACTGTCCCTCAAATACCAAGTTCATTATAATCTGTAGACCTAGAGAAGAAAAGTACCCAATTTCATTAGTACTGTGTTTTTGTTATTCCACTGTAATTGTTTTCTCAACATAATAAGTACAGCAAAATTATGGAGTGAATAAAAAGAAATATATCCAAATCAGTTGTGCTCCTGGGAGAAAGGTATAATCGGTATCTGGAGTTCCTTCTTGTTGTTATCCTCCAGACTTCTAATATTATATTTTCATTATATTACTCTCTTATTGAACTGGTTTTGATTATAAGACTCTTGAGCACTTATTTTTAATGCTTACAGTTACTATAGTACTTTCTATAGTAACAAATACTTTAATATCTTAATTGAATGTTATAAATCACTATTAAGGTAAGAATGTGAAGATAAATTTTAAATTCAGTGAAAAAGAAAAAATCTTCATAAGGAATCATGAAGTCAGCTGGATGCTACCCCTTTAGCTTCTCCAAGAATTTTTTTTCACATTTTTCAAAAAAGATTTTATTTTATGAATTTTTAATTTTTGCACTTTACCTGATGGTGGAATGCCATAACTTTCAAATCTATTTTTAAGTATTTGTGCACTATTATGTTTAAATGGACAGCCATGGCAATCTCCTATTCCAATTGTTTCTGATAAAATCTTGGCACAACTGTAGGGAGTATAAGACACTCGCCTACCTTCTTGCCCATAACTGTGGCGAATGGAATACAGATATTCCTTCTGAAACTAAAAGTATCCGAGTCATTAACAGCTGTATAGTTCTAAAAGGTATCATTAAGAAATTTACTAGCCAAAAGAGTGATTTTGTACATGAAAAGTTCTCTAGATGTAAAAAGAAAGGTAAGGCAAGGAAGTAAGAGAACAAAGTCTGGGTGATAAAATTTTTCTTCCTTACTCTTTTCCAATTTTATTCACCAGTAATGTCATTTACCATCTGGCTAGCACGTAAATAACAAGTCAAGCACCAAAAAATGAAAAATTCAATGAATGATGAAATACAATTGTCATTGTCAATGACATAAAGAGGTGTCTGAGAATAAATATTAGACATTTTTAGGGCATGTAGGTAGCTCAAAGATGGTCACTTTCTGCCAACAAACATGTGATGAGAAATACCTTATAAATACATTAAATGTGTGACATTTATCTCTGATTAGCAGCTATCTATTCTTGCACTAGTATTTCAGAAGTAGGAAGATGAAATAACTTTGATGATGTGAGGATAACTTTGATGATGTCAGGATATGAACTGCCAAACACCAATATCAAATGGGTTCCCAATCAATCAGGGGCAAATGCCACATGTGTAATATTGTGTAGGCTTCTGCTGCAAGAGTTTGTATTATCTATGTTTTCCATTATGAGCCATGTCTACGTTGTGATGGCACATATCTTGGCCTTCCTCAGGGCATAGTGCATAAAGCCTCTTGCTTCCTCAGAGCGACTTGTCACATGTGTAATTTCATTATAAGAGTTTTGAACATGTTTACTGACAAAGTAATCATTTTCAACTCCCCCCACACACACACACACGTCCCACAAGCTTGTTAAAATTTATTAAACTTATTAAATTATTACTGTAAGTGAATGTTGTTTTCCTTTTTAATGTAATTCTTACTGTAATTTTAATTACTCGTAATTTCTAGACAGACTTTGCTTAATATTTTCTGTAAATTTATAAGCAATAAAATATTATTATTATCCAGAGAAAACCTTTTTCGAGGATGCAGTGACTTGAAGTATTCTACAAATTATTGTGGCACTTGGATCGTTGAAAATGTCACTGCACATAGTCTCTTACTATGGTTTTAATTTTCATTATTTTCTTATGTTGAAAGTAAGCTAGTTTCATTGAAACCATATGCATAAAGTAAAATGTGAGGTATTTCTATTGGCTTATTCAAATAATTAAGTACTTTTGTTGACTTCTGAAAATAAATTTATTGGTGCCTGACCCATTATTTATGTACATTATTGTTTCTGAGGAGATTACAACCAACATTTGTATCAAATATACTTCAAAATATATAAATATTATATGTAATTCAATTTGTAATATATAAAATTCCTAGTATCAAATAACAGTTCTTTTTAATTCTATGCACACCCCAATCTAGGCATGACCATATATCTTTAATTCTCAGATATTGTAAAGAGCACTTATTTCAATTAAACTTTCAGTATTACTGCACACAAAGCCAGGAGCTTTTTTCATGAAGTTTTTGGATTTTTTTCATGGAACTTCAAAGGAAACAATACAGTTTCCTTTCTGAACAGAAGATCAAATATGCTAGGGGAAAATAAAAACAAGTTCTCAGTCAGTTGGGATGTTAAATTAACGTCACAATAATAATTGAGCTCATTGTTATAAAACTAAAATAATGTGTTAAAGATTCAAATCGCCTGTGTAAAAAGAATAAAAAACAAGACATTATAAAGTTTCTACCCTGTTGCCTATAGCAAAAATGAGAAGAGCAGAAGTAATTAAGCAAGGAACTTCACAATTTTAGGTAAAATAAATTTATTTTCTTACCTTTTCCCTTGTCATAATTTTTGTTAACTCAGTTTTCCAAAATTTTATAGATTCTTCTAAAGGGAGTCCAATTCCCTTTAAGAAAAGACCATACTGCAAGCGCGCACCATGTTTTGCATGGTGCGTCTTTCTTATTGATTCGTGCAACTGCCTCATGCAAGGAGGAAATGATTCTTGCGACAGCTGAAATTACATCGAAATGACACTTTAGGAAAGATTCAGTCTGATCACTCATATATGCAGTGTAATTCAATGATCAAAAACTAAATTTGGCAAATCGTCAAAGTGACCATTGACAGATTTTGCGTTGCATCCAAATGTATACCATTATATTACGGAATTTATTGATTCACGTTTTTAAATTTCCTTTTTTTTTTAAAAAGGTCCTTTTAATACTTTCACAATCTTCCGAAATTATATTTTAGTTTTAAAAATTAAAATTAGGCAATTTGTAGTATAAAATTATTAATCAGTAACAGAAACTGGTAGATAATGTACTCTAATTTTTACCACATGAATTCTCTTTGTTAAACATTTGTACTAATGGATCAAGGGCTTAACAGTTTGAAATTAAAATGATTGACATATTTAGACCAAAATAATCAATGTAGATAAATACTATTTAAGTGTCTATCAGTGATAATAAATGTTCTGCTTTTCAATTCACTTATTTGATTACTAAAATGAATCTCCAATCAAAACTAATGAATAAATGAAAGAAAGAAAGAAATATTGCAATTTTCACTCATTTTCAAAAATAATAGAAGTTTACAAAAACTGGTAGCTTTGGTGGTACAATGTTTAGTTTATCAGATTTTTCTACCCAAGATCATGGGTTCAAAAGCGACTGAGGCTGTAAATTTTTAAGGACAAATAAAATTCCTTGTTGCCTCCCTTTGGAGGGGAAGTAAAACCGGCTTTCATGAAGTTGCATTGCATTTAAAAGATACTCAAGCCTAACAGGAGCCTCTGAAAAGACACACAAAGTCACCGGATTTCTCATTTATGTTGAATCTTCTTTCTTTGGTAATGGTGAAAGGAGTATACCGAAATTTGCTGACTGTGGTCAGGCACAACAACAGGGCTGACAGACTGAGCCTTGACACGTAAAATAAGGCATCATTGATTGACTGATTAATAAATCTCTTGTCTAAGTGTGCAACAAGAGTTAAGATACATTGAGGGGGAAAATGAAGGAGATAGCTTCAATAGTGCTTGAGAAAATGTTCCTCTAGAACCCCCAGTTTAATATGAGAGACACACACATTTTCCGGAAGCCCATAATTATCCAATGGTTCAATTAATGTCAACAGTAAACCCAGAAAGTCTAAAATGAAAAGGTTAATTTGCAAAATATTTATTACAGTAAAATTTACTCAATGTGTAATATCAAGGGACCTGCATTTATTCTCATATTAGACAAAATTCTGCATTATACAATGCAATTTTGAAGAATTTAAATTTGTCAGGCCCATGGTTTATATTTACAGTGCACAGATTTCCATGTTAGACGTGTCCTGCTTTTGAGCAAGTTTAACTGTCATTGTGGCCGTCGTAACACGAGGGCCAGAACCGTTAGTCGGTTGAAAGTACGCTGCGGGGGAAGGAAGGGGTTGAGAGCCTGAATTCCGGAGCTTTGCGCTCTGGCGGTGACCTCAGGTAGAACCGCAGAGGGCAAAATACCCGTAGGGCTGTAAACTCCGAGGATGCCTAAGCCTGCGAGCTCGTTTACGGAAGCAGGCAGCCAACCTGAGAATCCTGTGTGTTGGCGTAAACCAAGCGCCAGCCGGGAGCCTATCTATGGAACAGTGGTGGGGTGTCCGCACTCAACTATTTAACGCGGGCGCTCTGCGCCGCCGTTCTCATTCAGTTTGCACTGGGGAAGCTTGGTACGTGTATGTACGAGGTGTGTAGGAGTGAGGGGCGAGATGTCGCGAGAGTAGGGCCAGACGATCTCGCGTGCTGTAGGCACACGGTCCACAGAACGGGTTAAATTTTGGCGTCAGGCATGTGACGGTAATTGGTCACGGACGGAGGTCGACAGCGCGCATCACGCGTGGCTTTTGTATTTTCTGCGGTAAAGCAGTGTTCTGAAAGGAAAAGGTTGCCGGAGTGTTTTAAAATTAGCAATTCATTGTAACTTGTGCATAAGCTTTAATATATTATTTTTCTTTTGTTATTGAAATTTATTTCTTATTTCACTACGTCACAGTATTAATCCGCAACTGAAAACTTAACAGAAAGTGTTGAAACCATGAAGTGTATTGTGAATGTCAATATAAAATCGTGTTTATTGTATTTTCGTTTCAAAATAAAATGCTATGCACAAATGGACCATCTCCTGCCCAATGTTTTTGAAGGAAAAATAATTTTTGTATCAAATGGTATTACATTTTGGCATACTGATACTTAATGTATTTTGAGACTTACTGAGAGAAGTCCATACTCTTCCTGTGAGGGCAATACAATGATTTGTTTAATGAAAATGAATCTTTGTGAACACTACAAGCCAGCCATTCAATTTTAATATCTACTTCAGGTTATTCGCGAGTTGCGTAGAAATGTGGAGCAAGTGCAGGATGTGTCGAGACGGCCGCCAGCCAGGTATAAATTCGCCGGTGGCCGCGATTCAATCAGGCAGTAAGCAGCCGCGAGTCAGTCAGTGTATGTAGTCAGTGAGTAAGCAGTAGTCTGTCTGAAGTGGAAGCTGAGCCGTTAAGTGTGCATCGCGGCGAACAGCAGTGCAGGCGATCCTGGTCTGCGCAGTGAATTGCGGTCAGCACCACAGTGGACCGTGGACAGTGCATCGGTCTGTGTGATAGTGTAGAAGAAGTGAACAGTGTAAATAAATAATCAAGTGAAGAATACAAGGCCTGTGTAACCTATCTGTAAATAAATAAAGTATTTTAGTGTAGCATTAAGAAGCAAAATTAACGTTTTTAATTAAATATTACCTGTGTGTGTGTACCTGTGTGTTTAATTCACCACCGAGAAATGTTACAATAATAATAATGTATGATTAAGTTAAGAACCTAAATTAACAATGCAATACTTACTGCATCCAAATCTTCCTCTGCAACAACAGTTTCCCCTGAATTATTGGTTTTATGCAAAAACCATTCAGCATGGCCAATTAAGGGTTGAAACCGTTCATCTGATTTCACTTCTTCTACATCACTAACAGACAGCTGTGATTCATTACAAATTGTAAACAAAGTGAACAAGTCGTTTTAATACAAGACATTGCAATTATCCCAATCCTAATTGGCAGGGAGTCATCAGACACTCATACACACCAAAATTGAAAATGAAACAGAAATGTAGATCAGAGTTGCTGCAATAATAGCAAGCCAATGAGCAATGAGATGCTGTCACTTATAACAGGAATATTGGGAGTTTTCCCAAATCATCTAATTATAAATGTATTCACCTGATAAATATTATTTCTGATTGGCCCTGTTTTAATTGTCTCTCTGCAATTGTGGTAAACATGAATATAAGATTACACACACATTTTGCTTAATCGGTGAGAAACGCTCTTTCCCTGCTGCAGATCTTGTAGGCTGGCAAAACAATATGCTGCAAACGCGATAATAATCTCTCAGTTAACAGCGCGAAGTTCACTTTCAGAGAGGATTGGAAGAACGAATGAAGAGTAAAATACCGCATGCCAATATAGCCTTTTAAGCATTGCACGGTGCTGTTGACAGATGAGACCAAGGGTCATTTCGCACTGAGGGAGGTCGCAGAACGGCAACAATGGTATATATAATCTCATTATGACTTCATGTCAAGTTGACTGAAAAGTTGAAAAAATTATGTAACCTGTGTCAAAATAAGTGAATATATCAATTCCAAAATATTTATTTATATTTGTTTATTTATTTGTCACATGAATATAGTAGATGCCTTGTTGTTAAATATAGATACAAATAAATATATGATTCTCAATTTCAAGAAACTTATTTCCAGAAATGTAGGTTCGACTTTGTGTACTAACATAAAACGTTTCAAGCTGGTTATATTCCCATTCTCATCAAGAATTCAACAAAAGGAACTGGAAACGTTTAGACAAAATGTCAATAATATGAGTTTAATAACTGTAATAAATACATTACCTCCTCCAGGGCCCGACACAAGTGGTTTTTGAATAGAGTGCAGAAAACTGAAGTAATATCTTTGAATGGAATAAAGGCATATCCTCCACTCATATAAACCTTGCGATCTGAAATCAAGTCCAGCACGTCAATGTATGGAACTTTGAAGAAAGTGGTGGTTGCAACATCAGCTTGTGACATATTTGCAGTTGAAGTAAGAAGATTGTGCATCATCGACTTCTTCTCTTCATCTGAAATCTATTGCAGTACTTCATTCATTCCAGGGAAAATAGGAAATGATAAAACTGTTTATAGACAATTGTATAAAATTTAATATGGTTTAAATCACATCATAACATATTCACTCTTCAATGTCCTGATCCTATAATTTAAGGCCTCATCAGGTTGAAAATTCTTAAAAAACATGCTTATGATAGAACATCAATGAGTGCTGAGCACGCATATGACTATCCATGTAATACAACACTCGTAGAGTGTGTCGAGTCAGCTACTAGAATGCTCTGAAAACTGATAGTAAAACTAAATACTATTAACTCAGTATAAACTATAGTTACTATTATTTAAGTATTAAAAACGTAACTATGGCACTACAGAGTGGCACACATTTTCTCATAACAATGTCCTTATCTCTTTAGTCTAAGCTAGCTTTCTGGTTTTCCTCCACTTCTTCCTTCCGTATCAGTACCAAAATGAAATTTTTTAAACATTTTCTCAATTTTTCCGTCCCCTAAAAGTTGAATGGAAACATGGTTTTAAGAATATTGTAAGGTGTGCAACGTGTTCTTATATGCAAATTTTCTTTAAAAAATTTGAATCCTGTCAAGTTTTGGGAAAATTTCGTTTTTGCATTTCTAAAAATGCCAAATTTTGAACTCTTTTCTTATAAGCGTTTCGAGTTTTTGAGAAACTTTATAAGAAATGATTTGAAGCCCTTGTATTAAAAAAAAGTAGGATTCAATAAATAATGCCTGTGATGTAAAGAATGACATAAGGTATATTTAAAAAAAGTTTGTATAATTTTGGAAAGATAATAAGAAAAAAAAATTAAGTGAAGATTACATCATTTTAATTCATTGCATTCAGCACTATCTGTTCAAAAACTTCGTAGAAAAAATTTTGAGATGTTTTTGAGAAAATTTTGCTTTTAATATTATCTGTATTTACTCAAAATTCAGTGAAAACTAATAATATTTTTGTAAACAACATGCAGTAGAACCCCAGAAATCCAAACTAAATGGGGGGTGTGGTCTGTTCGAATTCAGAAATGTTCAGATTATCTAAAAAAAATGTACTGTACACATATAAATACTTCTATAGGAATACTAGACAATGCAATGTAGTGTGCGATGTGACAAAATGGCAACGTAAAGGAGTGATTGAATCATCAAACAGATTCAGTTCCTTACGGCAAAACAAGATTACCAATTTTGCAAGTTCATCTAAGTGAAAATTACTGCAACATAAACATGTCGTATACACTGTAGTTACCAATGCACTAAACATTTCATTTTCAACTTGTGTTTCAATAATTACTTGTTCAATTACTTGTTCTACAATAATTATGAAGTGCTTTCTTTACACTACAAATAAGCATTTTATATTGTTTATGTTTCCTCCATCTCAGTTTTTTTTGGATTATCTGAAATTATGGCATCTTTATACTACACACTATTTTCACACTATCCTATGAAGAGTTGAAAGAAAGAAATTTGGAGCAATTTTTGAGAAAATTTTGAAAATTTCCAAAGGGCTTCATGTTTGCTCCCAAATTTGAAGAAATCTTTTCAAAATCCCAAGACTTAAGACTTGGGTCTGCACGATCAGGGAATAACCATTTTGTCAAAAATTCTACAAATAGATCAGGTGTTAGTGTCTTTGAACCACAGGCAAACATTTTGAGGAGAAGAAAAGGAAAAGAAGAGGTGGGGAGGGGGGAAGCTGATTTTTAATTTCAGGGGACTTCAAAACCTGTATTTCTGTTGAAATATCAAAACTGATGTTTCACAGCATTACATGACATTCTCTATACTACATAAGATTCCTTCAAATACATGTATGCATACAAGAAAGTTACAATTAAACCAAATGCAAGCAAAAATGGAAACTTAACTGTGATGTAGAATATAAAAAACTATTCCATTAAATATCAATAAAGAGGGTGAACAACCCGCACCTCATAACGACGAACAACGAATTAACTCTTCAAAAATGAGTGTGTGTAGAACAGAATGCTTCCAGAATGAAACTGTACATCTGATCTATGACAAACTGTATGAAAAGAACTACAGTACTAATAAGATAAAAATAATGTAAATAAAATACATAGTAAAATTGGACAAAACTAAAATCATACCTCTATAAGAAATATAAAATAACATATTTTTACTACATTGGCTCTTTTTTGGAGAGTCTCTTGGATGAGGTGCACGACTGTTTCGTTTTGTTCTAGAGAATGATAATCTCATAGTATGGAGAGTATCTTGCTCTTTGCATATATTCTCGTTTGTTGGGTGAGTGTCATCCATCGTGATTGTGTTGTTGATGTCACATGTAATAGATTTTTTATGTTATTTCTACAAGGGTAGGTTTCCATCTTTGCTTACTTATGGGTAAATTTTACTTTTTCACGTACAACTTATGTACTAGAACGTATTGAAATGCAGCACAAAAAAAAAGGTTTTTTAAAGTTTTGATATCAATTCTTTAACGATTGTTTTTCACACTGTCTCCACCCACTTTATGAGTGATATAGTACATGAAATACCACTTGCATACCACTATTCAATGAGGTCCTCACTGAAACTAAGAAACTTAAATTTGTGCATCACTTAATAAAGACCCAAAATCATACGACTGCAACTTGTAGAGTGAATATGTAGTAATGCCATGTTAACTACAATCAATTTTACACATTTTTGTCTTGTAAACATGGTCTCAAACACAACCTACATATAACAGATATTAATTGAATTTCATTGTACATTAAAAGCAGTTAATTAATAGGAATATGAAACAAAACTAATTCACGTTTGAATAAATAACTTGCTTAATTTATTATAAAGTTAAGAAATTTTACCCTTTAATGAGCATTTTAAAACTCTAATTTAACAACAAACAAAAACTTTCATTATGACAAATGCCATCCTTCCAGTATTAACCCTATGATTAACATGCAGGGTGCACCTCCTACCTACCCACCAAATATCTGTTGTTAAAAAATCCTCTCTTATCTTGTATTGAAATTGCTCATACTTTGTAAATGTTTTTCATTCTTCCTATATGAACATATAGCATAAATGATTGGCATGGGACTTGTCTACACCCCTTTTTGTTATGAATGTAGCTATTTCAATTCTCTCTGCAATGCTATTATCTTCATATTAACAGTAACAGATATCAAGTTTCTCTTCGATTTTAAACTTGGGGTGTGAATTCACCACTATTAGTAAGTGTGTAAGAAAAATAAGTTAGTTGTAAGAGGGTTCAACAATAAAAGTACACAACATACAATACATGTGAATTAAAGTAATAAAATATTGAAATAGTGTTTCACCTACTGGTGTAAACCAAAGTCCATATTCCTCCAAGAAGTTTGTGACTCCTTCTGCATTCAAAGAATGAAAGCGTAAACGAAAAAGTTCTAATTCTCTATTTAGAAACCAATGTCTCCAATTCTCTGATTGTGAATAAATAAGACGCAGAAAGAAGTGAGAAACATAATCAGCTGTGCGTTCCTTAATTACAACACCAGTCTCTCCATGGCCACAAGAAACCAGCTGAAATGAAAAAAAAGTTTGACTCTGATAACACAAAAGGACCTTGAAATTTAGCAATAGCACAATAAATAACATATTTTAATTTCACACATTTTTTAAAATCTATTTATTAAAAAGTCCAGCTCGTAACTGACCTGACCCAGAAAGTCTTAGTCCTAGTTTTCGAAACCTAAATTCTAAACTATCATTCAAATGATATTTAATAACCTCATTGACAAGCATTGACACAACTTCTTAATAATAATAAATGGCATGATCCTATAGGTTTATAAATTAAACATTTTTAATACACCTTGAATTTAGTAACAATTATCAGAATTAAAGGAATCGGCAAAAGGAAAGGAACTACTTATAATCAGTATCAAAGATAGGCATGGGCAGACCTGGTGATCGTGGCGAGGCCTGATTAAAAAATATATAAATAAATTATAACTCATGAAAATTGTTATCATAATTTTATAAGATGTGATACTGTAGTTTGAAATTTCATAAAATTTCAATTAAATTTTTACCTTAAAATTTAAAGCAATTATTTGATCACTAAATACTTTTATTACAACTAGTATTTAAAATATATTTCTCAAAACCTTTTTATAGGTTAAAAATTGTAATTTTTATTATTTGTTGAAATAAAATAACTCAAGTTTCTAGATACAACATTCACAGTTTTTCAGGGGGGAAGGGTCTATTATCTAGCTCAGGCAGTGCTTGTAATATGATCACTTCTCAAAAATAAAACAAAAGATAGATTTCTGAAAGAATGATGCATTTAAAGGAATGAAAAAAACAAAACAAAAAACACAAGTTCCTATGTTAAATCCTTTTTAAAATTCAACCTTTGAATGGTGCAGGTTTTTTACTTGGCTGAAACTTTGGACTACTAATTTTGTTCTGAGTTATCTAAGGGTGGGGAACAAGTTTTAATTTTCATTTTTTAACAATCACAATGACTGTGCACATGGCTCTCTTTAATATATTATAGACAATTGGTTCTTGGTACAACCACATGAAGATACTACATCAACTTATACACTTCTTTACGTACATAATTATTTTCCAGACAAGTCAAGGCAAAGAAATGAATACAAGTTAAATTACAATGTAATATATACTATAATTCAAGAATCAATAACTATTATATTTATACTTAGATCCAGTAAAATTAATTCACACTTACTAATTTGGCATATGTTATGAGTCCCTGCTTTTGCAATTGTTGTAACACAGCAGACTTCTGATCTTCCACATTTTTGGCGAGAACTTTTGGAAGGGTGTGTTGAAGAATTCTTAACACTACGATGAAAGCATATCATAATAAATCTGTGGTACAAAATGTACTGTATGACAAGGAAACCCTCCAAATAGGATACCTTCTAATCGTTCAGTCACTGAACGATACACTTCCGCGAGTGGTACAATGAACGAAGGAGGAATAGTATACAATTGCAAATCTCGAGAAAGTTCTGCAGTGGCTCTGCATCTGTCATTTACAATTGAAATTTTCGGCAAACCTTTCCTCTTATCGCGACTTACAGACATGACAGTTAAAATAATAAACAAAGACAAATTGCCACTTCCCACTACACTCAGCTTGTGACATTCCGTGACACGCGCTTACTTTCGCGCCTTTTCCTGCCCAGGAGCTTCCCAGAATGCCAAGCAATAGAGATCCCCCCCCAACTAGTGACAACATTGGAGACTGTGAGGGCAGCACGGTCGTGGAAATATTTATGTATTATTTCCACCATGGGCAGAACCATAGATTAACGACATCTATCCATCCATGCACTATCATCCCCGTGTGGCAAGTGATAGATGTTTGAAGCCGCGAGGTAATGAATATAAAATTAACCATTAAATACAACTTATAAAATACGATACTATATGCGTCAATTTTCATTTAGTGTGATGTCTATCTTCGTTAGAGGTTTTCCTCTGCATATACTGAGGGAATATAAAATACCTTACGGGATTTTTGTATTGGAAAAGCAAAAACATCAATGCCATGTAACAGGTGAAATGTGAGGAATTACGTAAAAATACAAATTAAAATGAGTCATCGGGTATGCAAGGCATCAAAAAATGAAAATATTATATTGATAAAATAAATTTTGGACAATTAAAAAACATCGAAAAAATATTAAAAACATGTAACATAGTGGATATAAGATAAGAGGGGCCTAGATCCATGGTTGGGGGTGGACAAGAGCGCATCGATTCGAAGAATAACAACCATACAAGTGAACTTTTTAACACAAATAGGTGAAAACGAACACTTGTGGAAGAACGATATTGGATTTGAGCTGGAGGATTTATGGCCGTCAGGGCGTTATGTAAAAACATGTTTTTATTTTGTAGGAGAAAATGGACATGTGGTCCACGATTAACAAATAATAGGGAAATAAAGCTAAAACTGATTTGCGAGAAAATAATAATATTCGTGAAAAATTTAGATCACGAGTTGTAGTAAAACGTATAAAGTAAATTCAGTGTGGTAATATGAAGAGCCCCAGTATGGACATAGTCGCTGATCTCATCACAACGCCAAGGTTGCTTAAATACCTTCGCAAAGGAAAGACCTGCTCGTGGAAGTCAATAAAATTTTTTATTCATTCTGCGGAGAAAACTAAACTTTTATTTATCCCAATATGATGTGCAGACATGTCCAAATACTGTTAAAATACACATTGGGTAGACAGTAGATTTGCGATGAAATAAATCGTTCATTTTTCCCGCAACTGTTTGGCTCGGTCCCATTTTTAATTTGAGTCGTGTTCCAATATCTCCGTCTCTATCGTTTCAGCTGTAAAACAAAGACAGTGGTCCTGTGAACATCATTCTCAACTTGGTCGAGTTATACATTCAAACGTTGTTTACTTATTGAACATGTAAGCGAACTGACACCTTTAGTTTAATATCAAACGGTGAATTATGTACAAAACGAGATTGCAGTTGGGCATCGAAGTATAGACTTCCTGATACTGCCAACATTTAAATCGTGCTTCTGGATTGTGATCGTTGGTAGTTGTCGAATGACTTGCACTATACTTTCTATAATTTTTAATGTGGTTGCTTTTTTTAAATTAATTCAGTATTATTAGTAGTGTTTGCTAACGTGCTTTTATTTTTGTTGTTCATTTATTTCAAGCTATTATACTTTAATTTAAAAAGTTATTGCTTTGTGTTCTGCCATAGCACAAGTTTTTCCCTACTACCTCCGCGTGCCCGTGGGAGAACTCTCGCAGGTTAAACCCCTCTCTCTTCCCTATCCTTCTATTTCCATTCTAAGAGGGAAAGTTGTAAACAAAACATATTTATTGTTTAAAATGGTGTATATGTAACTTCCATTGTACTAACACAATATCAAATAAAAATGAAAAAACAATGCAATCGACGTGGAAAAGAAATGTTTACTAAAGATTTATTCAATATTATCGGGAGATTTCTTGGAACAATTTTTCCAACACTCCCTTAAAATATTTGAAGTAATTATTCAATGTTCTTTGACAGTTATCTTTTCGTGATAGTCACGAAAATATTTAAAAAATATTTTTCCCCCTTGAGAAAGCTACGCGACTGAACACGGTGACTTGAAAATTTCACCTAATCACTACTGATAACCAAAATTCTGGTACAGGTAAAACACAAACAAAACCTAACAAGACACGTGTTCATTCTTCACTGTACTCCCACAGCCCTTCACAATTAGGTACACAGCAATTGTAGACCTCTGCAGAACATTAAATGAATGTTTTCACTACACGCATAAGAAACAATCTTCATCGGTATCGAGTAACTATTAATATTACTTCTAGTAGTTGCTGCGAGAGGGAATCTTGAATTAATAATTATGCATCTTGAATTAATAATAATGATCTTCTCCACAACAAGTCACTTACAGTTTTCACTTGTTTTGACTCAATAAACCCGAAATGCAAATAAACCTCGTCAGTGTGCGGAAACCACGATGTACACGGAAGGCGTAAATAGTATAAGATAGAGGAATCTACGCCTTCTAAGTGTGACGTTATATAAAATGGCCACCATCTCCTAGGGGTTAAATATAGGTGGTTTCGATAGTGTCGATAAATGCCGTACCAGCAAAAATGAAATAGAATACCAAAGGAAATCTTATCCTGAAGATTTCGGTGAAATAAGCGTTTCTTTGAAGCTTTTTCTTCAAAATATTTTTTAAAGGCCCTAGAAAGCTTCGTTTAGAAGTTATGGATCGATATAGCTGAATGAGTGATGCGGGTTGCATTTAGCATGAATATTTATATGCGCTTTGTTTTAAACAAATCCACTATCCACTTTCAAAGTCAAAGCGAAATTCGTCAAATCTCCGTGAAATCCTCTTTCTTTATAGTCCTCATTTATAAAGATCGGTTGCGTGTGAGAGCCGCAAAAGGTATGTATACTACTGAAATATAGGAGACGACTCTGCAGCCGTCACTTCTGGTCGCTGATAATTTCATTACAAATCACAAGGTGTTTGATTCCGTTTTGAATTAGTTAACGGAATAAATAACATAATATTTCCTAATGAAGTTAACTTATCACCATTTGATACTAGTATGAGCGGTGTTTTCTAGCCCGCGAAAAGAAAGACGAAAACACCCGAAGATAATGTAAGTATGTCAACGCCCAAAACCTTGATAAAAATTAAAGCTAGACATTCCATTAAATTGAATATTAAATAATAGGGGTAATTATTAGGCAATGTAGGAAAAAATATAACTGGGATTATATTTATATTGTAGAAAGGACGTAGAAAAGAAAGAAATGTTGTAGCATATATACTTGGTGTAATGTTTATTTAATTTTCACTTTTCCGTATACATACATATATACGGAGTAATGTACGTAGTATAGGGAAGTTATGGAATGCTGCAGAAAATCATTTTCGATATTTCAACTGAAATACACGTTTTGCTATTGAACTGATGCTGAAAAAGAGATTTTTTCAAAACGCCCGTCCATCCATCTGTGAACACCTCTAGCGTCTAATACGTAGGATTTTTTCCAAATTAAAGAAACCCCTGTCGATCTGGCTAGAGTCAAAACTTTAAGATTTTGAAAATCATACTTTAAAATTTGGGGTACTTTACATGAAGCCCCCCGGGCATTTTCAAATTTTTCTCGAAAACAACTCCAATTTTTTCTTTAAATTTCTTGTAAGAATAAAGTAAAATACACTTATAAAGGTGGCATAGGTCCGATTTTCAGGGTTAACTACATTTTTGAAAATTTCAAAAGTTTGAATTATTTCCGGCGTCTTTGTACAACTACAAAATTAAAGATATTTTCGTTGAAAATATATTTGTTGTCCATAATCAGTTCTTTCAATAAGATCATGCACATATTTTAAAAATTTTAGTACTTTTCTCACAATATTGCCTGAAGTATTTGCAAATTTAAAAAATAACAAAAACAAGACTTTCACCCAAATATTTTTGTATCACCCAAAGTCTTACTTTTTCTGTCCGTCACTCTCGAGTTGAACTTCAGTCCTCACGTCCGTTCCAATTCTTTCGCGCCTTCTCCCTCGCTACTGTTCTCTCATGTCGTTTTTCGATCTTCTCACGCGTCCGTCCCAAATACGAGTATTGTCGATTTATATCCTCGCGTGAGTGGGTCTCATGCTCCTACGCAGCTAACCATGTGTCCCCTTGCACTACTTTCTGAATTAACTTCGATTGGCGGGAAAAGCAGTGGTATAATACCCTGGGTTCAAATTCTCAGCTCCGCATCGTATATTCTAGCAGTTATCATAAACAAATTGTTTTCACCACATTGGAGTGTTTCCACGCGGCATATATGCATTTAAAAAAATTGATTTGCAAGATGGGCTCGTCTGAAGTGTACGCGATGGGTTCGCGCATATATAAATAATGAGTCCTAAAATATGGGGTTCAGCGGTGGCCATTGCCAAGTCAGGTTCCACTCTCAAGCGGTGGAGGTCCGTGTAAATAAACAAAAACTGTGTTGAAGTCCTCCACAAAACGTAAGAGTGCCTTCACTTGGAGCTACTAGATGGTGCCACAGGGAAGTAGCAGAGCCCATCCCACACAGCCACTTCCACCCGCCCCGTCCACGAGAGAGGAAGGACCTCTCACTGCTGAGAGCTTAGGCGGCCAACGAAGGCAGTCAGCGGGCTGTCCGGTTCAGCGGTGCGTCTCGTGCGAATACCGCCATTTAGCTGTCTGCTAGCAGTGACGCGATCACGCTTCTGCGCTGGTGGTGGCGAGAGTTCGCCACCAAATTCCACAGCTGTGCGACTACGCCCTTCGTGTGAAAACCTTATTTAAACCAATGCTCTGCTAGGAGACGCACTACTCGGAAGAGCTGCTGAGTGGCACCGTGAGAAGGGAAAGCGTAAAAAATGTGAACAAAATATAATATACATTTCATTATTGCAATCACATTAACAGTATGACTTTTTTCTACTCCTTTTTAATTTCCATACCAGTATTTCATGGACGAACCGATGTGGCTACGTTGCTGTTCACATTTTCGAAACAACACCTCACTCAGACCTCGTTCCATAAGGACCATTGGGTACCACGTGATGTGGCTTCTGAGGTTTCATAGGACGCTTCCATCAGATTATGTTCACGCTGATACCATGTACTCCGCTTGGCGCAGCCCTTACCGGACTATCGTGTCACCCAACTCTGAGACGGAGTCTCCGTCGCGCCATCAGTAAAACAGTGTCTCGTTCGGATAAAGAGGAAAATGAACCTACCGAGAGTTGAATCCGGACTTTCTTGGTAATCTTGTTCACCATTATGAATTGGACTTGGCATGTAAGAAGAGCTGGTCGCGGTGCGGGCGGGTGGACGGGTGGGCGAGATACGATACTCCGGAGTTTTGCATCTGATGTGGATGGTGAGAGTCGGCTTAAAATCAGTGTATAAATATGATTTACATCTCGGGTTGGAATAATGTTTTATTTTTACTGTCCCTGCATCCTGGTGTTCAATTATCAATCAAGAAGCTTGGTGTGGATTAGCCTGTTGTAAAATCAGCAAAACAAGTTTCGTCGACGATTCAATGTTAATATTTATTCGACATACAAGTGACTACGTGAGTGTGAGGGGGAAAACGTACAATTTTGTTTTCCTTGCATGTTATTTAGCAAGGAGGGAAATGTGTAGACGAAGACAGGTTATAATCATTTTTAACCATTTGATTAAGAAATTTACAAACATTAAGAGGCAACGATATCGTAGGCTTTCGCGACCAGTCATGATCTGGGCTGTCCGGGTTATGTTGGTCGAAACGACGAAATACCTCCGCCTTCAACGCGGCGTCACCCGGTCAGCCCAGATCATCAAGAGACAACATCTCCTAAAAACAGTAATGTTGAACTCGCTTTACTTAAATATTGAGATTTGACATAGCGAGAGTTATCGTTTCACTGTAAAACGACGATGGAGTGCGCAAGAACAGACAAATTCTGGACACTTATAAACTGTGTCCAATTTTGTTTTGCGCAAGCTCAGTTTGCGTTGTGAAGATGCGACGAAAGTGATCAATTGGAAAACACTGGGATATTTCGAGTGCTAGTGGATTTTGTTAGTACCACTGACGATGCTTTAAAAATGAACGTCAAATTCAGTACATAACACAGTTGCAAGGAATGTACAATAAAAGCGAATTTAGAAATCCAACATGAGCGGTAGCATTATTTCAAGTACTTAATGTTGCAAAATGAAATGCCGGAAGAACTTTTTCTAGTAGTTTCCAAACGTATTCGAATTTTTCTTACTACTCCAACGACTTCTTCAGAAGCTGAACGATCATTTTTCAATAGCGAAGCTGATAAAAACATTCCAAAGAAATATAATGAGAACCGAGCGATCGTGCGCCCCCGCATTCCTGTCAAATACTAGTAGAAAAGCTACTTATCCGTGAAACCAGTAACTTTAATGAATAAGTGAAGGAGAATGTGTTCATATGAAAAATCGGCGATTGGATTTTCAATTCAAGTAAAGGAGGTAAGATTACAATTCCCTCATTTCTGGATAGATTGATAAAATTGAAAAGAAATGCCTCGCGTAGAATGTTGCCTCATTAAACTATTGGAACACAGAGACTACGTTCAGAAGGGACAAGTTCAAAAGTAATATAAAGCAATAAATGAGAAATTTAATAATTATTTTCAAAATTGGTTATTAATATTACAAATATTAATTTTCTTCACAAAATCTCTGCTCATTTCGCAGCAATCAGTAGCATTGTAAACATCGTGCCCCTTCACCGCGCAAATGCAGTTGCCCTCATCCACTTATCAATCGTTGCGTGTATTGAAAGGAAAGGAATATGGTTAGGTGGATGTCCGCGTGGGCCCTGTCGCTCGCAACGATTGTTAGGCTGACCCCAGCCCGATTCCGGAAAGGTATCACGCCCTGCGCCCATGGCACCTTGTCATACGTGGGTGCATCATTAGAGAAATATTTATAACCAGTTTCTTGGAATCGAGAATTTTTCGTATCCTTCTTTCTTCATTAGTGGTTCTACGTTTCCAACTTGTTTATAATTATTCGATAGAAATCCAAATATTTTAAAATATACTCGAATTTAAGGTGAAATGTTCTTACAATTTTAATAATTGTGCCCATTAATCATTTGGGAAATATTGGTGAGGGAGACTCACTACCCCTTTACGACTGTAGGTTTTGTAACACCCTTAAATTTAACCCTCCTACCACCAGTGGAAATAAGTAAAAGAGTTTTAAGGATTATAATTACATAACATTATATAACATTAAATGAACAGAAATGACATGTTTTTCAAATTGACGAGACAGAAATACAACTATTTTAGGAAACATTGTCCTTATATTCTTCGAATAACAGATAGTCTCACTCCATCATTAGATTTGAGAGTTATTTCAGGAATCAATTCCATTTCAAATGTAGGATCTACTTGAAGGGAGTAGTTCCAAATTATCTTCGCCAGGATTGACTTCATTTCCAGCATTGCAAACTTCTGACCTAAAAACAAAGTTACATGAAACATTTAACGTAACATTTGCATGTATTTAAACACGAAAACTATCAGTTCGAACATTTATTTTGAATCTGAGTTTTTAGAAACAAGTAAAATGATTCATTCAAAAAATAATTTTGAAATTGTAAAGTTGCGTGCTCTGAAAACTTCTTCACATGTGTTGATTTGTCAGATATTTTGACGATTGACACCGCATAGTCTTAGAATACGGTACAGCAAATCAATTTGTAGGAATTGCTATTATCAAATGGTTTCCACAACCATTCTCTTCCAGGGACCGGAAATCAACGATATCAATCATATCCATACGCTACTTGCGCTATTCATTGATTATAAGGTTAAGGAATCTTATTACGAAGGGACATGTTTTAGAGACTTAATTTTACCCGATATTTATAATAGTTTTTTAACATATTACAAGCGCAGCACATTACACACTGAAGATTTTCCGTTCTTCGAAAATTCAACGTTCTATTTGTAACCTCAAACTGCGGATATTCCGAACCCATCTCTCTCGTTCTATATCGCTCATTCTCTCGCTCTTTCTTTCTCCTTCTCTCTCTCATCCTATCCGATGTTGATACATAATCTAATTCGTTTCATTTAAAGTTCATTCAACTAAATTCGTTCCACACGTCAAGAAACATGCACGAGTCAGCACTAGCATCACCAAAAAAATTCTTTACCAATGCAATTTCTGGATCCTGCGCTGAATGGCACATAGGCGAAAGGATGCCTCTTGGATGCAGCTTCCTGGGAGAAGTTGTCTGGATTAAAAACATTTGGATCCGGATAAAATTCAGAGTTTCGATGCAGAAGAGCAGGTACAACAGTGACGGTCACTCCAGGCGGAATGTCGACTGGTACTGGAAAAATAACTTTGAAAGTAACAAAGCACGATGTTTAAATTGTTTGCATTAAATTGCTCACTGATTCATACATATAAAAATTCAACATATTGTTTCTGTTTAAAACATGAACTTTTTTTCAGTTCATTATTTCAAATGCTGGCCGACACTTTGACTCTAATCATGGTTTTTGTGGTACCAGACCATCTAAGATTTTCGGTTTTCTATGAATGCTGTAAACATTTGGAAAACAATAACTGAAGGTTTGATCGTATGTTTCTGTGAGAGGCACTTCCGGTAAAATGATCTGGACTGTACAAAGTATTTCCATGCTCGCATGGTTGTACAAACAATACAGAAAATAACATCGACACATTACTAACCAACACTGAAACGAAATCCCAACATGAAATTCCAAAAAAATGATGCAGGCCGCAGAAAATTCTCAAATCCAAACACTTAAAAAAATTACTTACGGGAAGCCAGTCGTACTTCTTCCGTAATCTCTCTCGCAAACATCGGGACACTAGGGTACAATCTTAGTGTTTCTTTTATCACTTGTTCTAGATACTTCAGCTTGTTTAAATGCTCAAAATCAAGAGACAAATACTGTGAGTCGTTATCAGATGCGACTTCCTTCAATTCATTAAAAACCTTTTCCTAAAAAGTGAGAAATGCTTCATGAGTTTGGATTCGCTTAAAATATCTTCGATTGCAAATTTCATAGATCTGGTGCAACGTTCCTGTTATGGATTTTGAAGAAGCAAAAGACACGAAACATTCCCGAAATATGTTAAGTCTTAAAAATCATAAGCATGACTTAAGAAAATGCTAAAAAATATCTGTATTAAAAAAAGTACGTCCAACCTGGATGTCAGGCCGCTGAGAAAGTTCAAAGAGAGCGAAGGAAATCGCAGAAGCAGTTGTGTCATGTCCCTGCATTGGAATGAGAGAAAAGTGTACTTTAGTGAAAAATGGAATAGAAGTAATCAAATTCTTGTGATATATTCACACTCAAATACCTTACGGGTATTATCGTTTTATCTTGAACTTACTTCAAACATAAAAGTATCGACTTCTTCTCTAATATCTTCATCAGAGAGCTCAATACCATTGCGGGAAGCACGCAGAAGAAGATCCAAGAAAGCTAATTTTCTTTTCCTTCCTAAAAATGTCAATTTTTTATATATTTTGTTCTGTAAATGAATATGTGGATGTCAACTACATTACTTAATTTCATAAATCTGACCCTTTCATACTTTACCAAGTTCATCTACATTTTCTTCCAGTAGTGTGGGATCTTCATCAAGTTGCCTTTTCCTTCTCTTTATGACCTGAAAAGAGAAAAGGTTATTATCACAAAAAGTTTGTAATAGTACATGATGCTACAATGAAGTGATTTTACTAGTCAATACGATTTTGTGAATCTTACGTACTGTAATGTGTGTGGTTTCTTCTGACCTAAAGTAAAGGAAATTAAATGATACAATTGTCCTGTTTTGTGTTTGCCACCTCGGAGCATTGCTTTTTACGTTTTTAGTCTTACCGTCTTCTTTTATTTGCACTAACAGTTTCCTCCGGGTGACCATCATGAGCTCTCCTTCATCATCTCGCCATATGTTTAAGGAAGCTAACACACTGGCTAGACAGGATGCTCTCGACCAGCGTTCACCATCATGGTGGAAAGACATGGGTGAGCTAGCCCGGCGCACTGGTTTTTGCTCGTTCTGCGAAGCATCAGTTTGCGCCACGAACTGTGTGACCACAGCACGGGCACTTCGTTTGAAAAGCCAAACCAGACGCTCGCCGCCATGTTGCTTGGAGAGCGAGAGGGGGAAACATTTTGAAAATGGCATAAATTGACCAAATTCAACAGTGAGCAAACCAAATATACCATGATAATGCAACGAATATTGCCGGGATTCTTTACGCGGATTGCGTCATCTGCCGGCTCCCCGAGAAGTGGACGGTTCCAGGCTATTCGCGAGTCGTGTAGAAATGTGGAGCAAGTGCCGGATGTATCGAGATGTGCGCCGGCCAGGTATTAATTCGTCGCTGCATGCGGCCGCGGATGAGTCAGGCAGTAAGCAGTCAGTCAGTGTATGTAGTCAGGGAGTAAACAGCCGCGAGTCAGTCAGTGTATGTAGTCAGTGAATAAGCAGTCAGTGTATTTAGTCAGTGAGTATGCAGTCTAAAT
>BOPP01000025.1:3964263-3974703 GCA_017312745.1 Gryllus bimaculatus
CACAACTCAGAAACGGTACAATAAAAATGCAGTTGAAATAAAATATGCAATTTAAAAAACAACCTTCATACATCTGTTTCAATGGCGTAACAATGTGATGGTTTCGGTGATAATTCAAACTGGTGCCTGAAGCTCATTGGCTGAAGTCGGATTCATTGCGCAATATCTCACGTATATCTTTTCAGCATGCATCATATTATAGTGCGGTTTTGTTTCCCTGTCCCTCAAAGCCCTTCTTCCAAGAGGCACTATGTCACTGTCTTTCTCGTCGTGGCGGTAGATATCGCATGATCGCGACCGTATAGCAGTCCTGGATACGGTCGCTATCATGTCACGTCTAGCGGCACGACCTTTAAATACGATAACATTATGCCTCCGTGAAGTAGAGCCTTGAGGAACATTTATAAAACCGCACTAAACATTATTACGGGCACCCCTACAATTGTTCTGGATGTGGGGATCCACTTCCTAAATTACACACACAGTAGCCTGTCAGGCCGAAAGAATTGGAAGCCTTAGGGATTAAATGTAATATCGGAGGGATTTAGAATGCCCCTCACGCCTCGGCCACAGCTTGAAACATGCATCCCTTAGGCTGGTTTCGTACCCACAACTTTAGTGTCCAAATTTTTGGGTTTGTTGGCTGTTAGTGATTCCAGGACCGTCAGTGGATAAGGTCATTAGTCCCGTACGTGTAGTGCACGTTTCCCCGCTCCGGGAGATGGCTGTGATCTTCTCCCGCTGGACGGCGAGATCCGGCGCCGACCTACTGCCAGTTAGCGGTGTTTCCCCAAACAGGTATCTCCCACCAGCGAGGCATCGTCCCAGCTGCGACAAATTCTAAGCTCCCGAACGGTCTCCAAGCATGTGTGGTAGTGTACTGCACGTTGGTGTAAGTCTGTGTAAGGGTGAAAGTAGGACAAGCTAGACGAAGGTGAGATGGTGCGCAGTCCGTGGCTCGTTTGTTGGGGTACAGCTCCGGAATTCGTCTGGTATTGATCGAAAAAAACACGGAAAACTACCGATCAGAACAACCTACCGCTAGAATTCTTCTCCAGAGAAAGTACTTGTGCTCACCTTCTCCATTGCCCATCTCCCAAGACCGATTCACTCGATCCTATTATTTGAAATCATATTATGGTTATGTATCATAATAATTTGATAAAACTAATGATAAACAGACATTTTTATGAATCATTCAATGTGCTTTGCAGCATTGAATCTACGTATCATTTAAAACAATGGTTTAGCTTAGTTTCAGATAATATTTGTGTTGATGAAATTGTCTTCTTCTTCCTCTCAATATTTTGGTTCCCCTAATACATGATTCAAATGTGGCTTTATGAATATCGGTGAATTTGTAGTATTATGTAAACTAATAGTATTATGTAGAATGTACGCGAGGAAGTAAAAACAATGCTGACTGTAAACACAAATCAGGATCATTATGCATTAAATTTCCTTCATTTTAGGGCAAAATGATCCATACACAGGTACGGAGACCCGATGAACAAAGAAAAAGTTAAAATTTGCTGTCTGGTGTTATTCGCTTTTAGGGTGAGTTATACAATCATAACAAGGTATTTTTTTCTAATAGACAATTTGCTAAAGAATGGATCTGCCACTTCCTACTTTTTGAGGTCTCTTTCCATGTACCTAGGCATGCCTACCTCATTAGTCATACCATGAAGGATTTTCAAATTTTTTCTCTCCCGTCTATAGTAAGATGATAGATTATATACATGTTGTGGATATAGCCATGGTGAAGTGCTTCTTTTGACATATATTTCACACATACTGTAAAGAAATGCAAATTGCAAACGTCTCATTATTATTTGACATTGAACTGAATTAAATGAATGTATTTTAACAAAACAAAACAAAAAACTCACCCTCTCACACTTTTTAGGTACGAGGACGCATAGTTCTCAGTTTGAGCATGAAGTTCAACACCCATGGCTGTTTCTGAAAGAGAGTGCGCAAAACTATTTTTTAGTAAATTGTAATTGAACAAGATGTAGACTAAGCTTTAAGTTGCAGCGGTTCAAGCATTTTAGCGGTACCAGATATTGAAGTCCGATTAGGTAAAGATGTCTCGAGGAAGGCTTATATGAGTGTGGAAAGGTGAAAAAAATGCATGCCGTCATGATTGCAATTAGATAACATTCGATAAAAATCTAGTGATAAACATCTGTGATCGGGTGAAGATTTAGCAGCGGCGGTTTGTGCCCGTTTTAGCGTGTTTGAACAACAGCTGACTTCTTGCGCTAAGTTTATAAGATCCTATTTATGTAATTTTAGATAGGTGTACAGACAGTTTGTACAGTGTACAAGCACCTCGACATTTTTGAATGATTAAAGATATTGCAATGTAGTTTTCACGGATGTACTCGAGGGAATAAAGCCAATGGATTCAGATTCATATTTATTCAGTAAAAAACCAGTAAAAACTGTATGTAACGTAGGGGGGAAAGATTATCTGTACATGTGTTCATTTCTTGTACATGTACCTGTACATTTCATGTACATGTGTCAGTACATGTGTTCATTTTTTTCTTAACGAACTATACGTATTTTGTGTCTATTATGATAGGCGTATAAAGACAAATCCAATGCAATATATATGATTAAAAGTTTGATAAGAAGTTTTTTCGTAATTTTGATTTTTTGTGGGTTTTTCTTAAAAGAAAGTTTTTAATATATTGCCTACTCACTCACTAAATATAGTGAAGTTGTACGCATTAATACGAATGAGTGGCTGAAAACTTGTAGTGTTCAAGTCAATAAAAATTTAAAAAATAAATGAATTATTGCTTAATTTCGTCGTACGTGCAAGAATGATTGATGAAAGTCATTTAAAAATAGGCGAATACAAACGTTTTTAAAAAGATTGTGTAGTAAATTTTGGAGATTTTTGCGGAGAAAACCAATGTACGCTAAAAGTATTCCTGAAACGTTTGGTTAATTTTCTAACGATAACATATCCTGGCTTTATAATCATAACTGGAGTAGACGATTGAATTTGAAGGATTGGTGATTATGATTTTGTAATATGAATATTGATGAAGCAAAGATGGATGAAAGGCAGAAGAAACGGGAGAATCCTGAGGAAACTTGTGACAAACCGTCCACCACCAATTGCATCCGGCTTGACCGGGACCCGAACTTCGGTTTCCAGAAGTGGAAAGTGAGCGGTCTGTTCACCAAAGCGGGTCGTCCCTCCCCTTTTATTCGATTCCAACAAAAATGACGCCTATTTTCACAGTTCGACTTTCGAAAGCTCTACTTTCTTTCAACACAGTCTGGAAACGTACTGTACCCACTAGTAAAACAATTAGAAAACAAAACAAGTACCAACTTCCTAACGGAAAAATACTTTATTTCATATTATGTCGCATTTCGGTTGTTTCCGTGTCTCAAAGCAGGCTGCAAAGAGGGATATTACGATACAGTGTACTGTAATGAAATCTCATAACTTATGAACTTGGAAATTTCGTACTAACGTGTCTGATTACTTTTATAAATACCTCTCTAGCACCAACGATATAGATTATTACAATTATGAGAAGGAAACTTGAAACATGATAACAGAACCATATGATGGTAAGAAAACAACTTCTGTTAAGTAAGGAAGCTGTTGAGGCGGCGAAATACTCGAAGAAAAAATTGGGAGAGCAATTAGTAGAAGCTGCAAAGATAAATCGCCTCTTCTATAAGTAATTTTTTGTCAGGCCAGAGTGTTTTGGAAAAGAGATGACACACAATTGACAAAGATTGTTACTTGGAGAAAGAATTAAAGAGTATTGAAGAAGTTGTCACAGTTACCTCTGTCCAAACGAAATTAAACCATTCTTTACGTTTTTAGTTTATGTTACAACTGCATCCAGTGTCTGGCACACCCTTAATCGAACCTTGAAGGCATTCAAAACGTTTTTACTAAGCTTTCTGCACTTCGCATCTTATGACAATGCTAGCTCGTCGGGTCTAACATGGAAAAAGCTGGATTCTTAAAATTTTGACTTGCTCTACAAGGTGCGAACGAGGAGCTGCCCAGGAGCTGATGAGAACTTTCGGTGACACTCCGACCTAATGGGAAGCAGCTGACAACCTACGTCAAGGAACTTTGTACGAAAGAAATTATTTGGTCAACAGAGAAGAAATTCGCGCGTCTTTTTGAGAAAAAATAAGACTCTCCGAAGCGCCATGTTCGAAATGCATAATCCCTCCCTCTGAAACGCCTTCAAAAACATCAAAAATGCTCTATTAAAAAACAAGGCGCCAAATTTGAAGCCATTTGGCGGTCAATGTGCCAACAGTAGCCAACATTACATCCTCATTAACCATGTTAATATTATTTGTACTTTTTCAGCAACAAAATTTTTCATATTCTTTATTTTTATCTTTCTTCCGATATGTGATGTTCAATTGTTTCCTTGTATTAATTTATTATCGATTCCCGAAGCATCCCTTGATCTTTCAAATCCATTTTAAAATATTCAAAGCTCTGAAATTGTTTCATAGACATCAAGATTTCAGGGGGCTCTGGCGCCGTGGTCAATTCTTTAGTGGCACTCGTACATCGTGAAATATTGCAATATGGAATTAAAACAAAAGTAAGGAAATGCGGCATGGTATGGAATAAAACGTGTTACGACAGACGGGCGGAAATGTTACATTACTCACTCGGTAATATATTCCGTCCTTATGACGTAAATTACTATGTTCTCGTGATCGTCAATCAATTTGTGTACCACATGAACCAACTGTTATAAAATTGTGACCTCGTACAAACTATTGTAGTACATCAAGCGGCAAAAAGTATTTTCCATCAGGATTCCAAGAGTCGGACTATCGGTATAGTTCAGGAACTCTCGTGTCTAGCCATGGAAACATCCACATTCTTGCCTGTTAATGTAAATTACTATTATGCTAATCTCGGAATTCTGTGAATCCTCGCACATTGTCATTATTTGATGAACCACCGTTCTTTGAGGGCACGAGCTGCCACTGAGATTTTGGGAATTTTTTATCCTAAGTGCTAATTATATCAATATAATCTTTAATATATAATTATCCTAATTACTATTGTAATTACGACAACTAAAACATCACATTTTAAGACATTAAAATCATACCACAAATCACGTCCTGGGTATATAGGTCAACAAGAGGAGTGATATCAAACGGTGGTCCTCCCTCCATCTTCTGCAATACTGATATAAACACATCTCCTTGTTTGTTAAACACTTTCACAAATTGCTCCAATATTGTGAAGTGGAATGTAGGGGTGATAATTTTGCGATGCTTTTTCCATCGTTCTCCTGCAAATGAAATCACATTTGTATACACACAGACACACATACATTATAATTATATATATAATTTATATATGGCTTATATATGAAACTTGATGAATCTGTAACCAATTAAAAAACGATTTGTGTCATACTAGTTGGCCAGATGACATTTTTAAAACATTGACGACTTTTTTATTAAAATGCTATTGGTTTAAAAAATCTGGATATGACTAAGTATGTCAAAGTTTGTTTTATTATTATTATGGTTCAATATCTCCTAATGCATTACTTTATTATTTACGATGTTTTACAATTTTATTGATTTAATCTCCATTTCTTGAATGTAATATACTTTTATTATTTTTTCTATTTTTTAAAAGGCATCAACCAGTTAAAATTTGTTTAAAAAATGTTAGTCTGTTTTTATTAAGGCCAGGAAACAATTACCATTAAATAATCAAGATAACACATATGATAAATAATTTCATATCATATTTAATTTAAACTTATTATTTATAGTGTTTAGAAAGTTTATATGCCCTTTTATTATTGATTTTAGAATACCCACGTTTAACGAATTTTGATTCTCAGATGTTCGAACTATCTATGAATTTCGTTTCTTTTCTTTGATTTCTTGGCTGTCCGGGTGACGCCGCGTCGTTGGCCGAGAGGCCTCTTAGCCTCATGGCCTCTTAGCCATCGACGCGGCGTCACCCGGACAGCCAAGAAGCCATGAATTCGAGCCGCGGAAGCCTACGTGTACGTTTCTTTTCTTTTTTTAATTTCTTTCTTTTTTTCGAGTCATAAGTATATCTTGAGAGTTCCACGAAAGGGCACACCTCTGAAAATTCGGATATCAGATTTTTAAATCACCCTAATGGACTGCCTGCATGTACGTAATGCATTGAAAAATAAGAAGGGAAGATGTTCTACCTTTGACTACTTTTCTTACTTTAATGGTTTCCTCTTTCAGTTTTGTTCTTGTTTAAGGTTTTAAAATAAGCACCTAAATGTTGTCTATAAAAAATTGTTTTCTTGTGATCTAAAATTAATTTTAAACATGGATGAAATTAATTTTTAGAAAAAAAGTATTGGTCAATGGAACAACAGTAAGTTGTACCTCTGACCAGGAGTACTTGTACCTTTGACTACTACCGACACATTATAGCAATCAGTTAATTTGAAGCTATTTTATTATTTAAACGAATTTTTAACACTGAAATATGAATGTCTGATGCACATCAGCAATAAGGGTTACAGAAACTGTGAAAAAGCACTACATACAACGAAGGAAATGAAAATGCAAAATGCTGAGTTAATCTTAATACATGTAGGCTAATTTTAAAATAATTAAAGTTTCTAAATTACAGTTTAAACCATTTATAATGCCATTACATATAAAAAACAAAAGTATTTTGACTAATATAGAATAAAAATGCAGCTGTTCAAAACTAGTGAGATATATCGACACTAAATAACAAATGCTGTTGGAGACGAATTGATTCACCTGCCTGAGGTAGATTTGGAAGCTTTAACACAATATCATCTTTGCTGCTCTAATTCTCCAAAATAATAAAAAATATAAACAATCTGAAGGAAAGTAACCACAGGATAAATTGTACTTTTGCCTTGTCATGTTAAATATGAGGTTAATTTGTTTCAAACAGTAAACTGAATATTTCATCTACAATGATGGTTTTACATATTTTGAACTTTTTACTATGAAATATATTAAATATAATTCAAGTTATGACATAAAATAATCCGAACAAAATACTTACTTTTGACGGTTGGAAACAATTTTCTTTTTTTAAACACAACACTAGTGAAACTTTAAAAATAAAAAGAGGGCTTACAGTACCTTTGGCGGCAGGAGTATAAACTAGGAAATCCAACTTCTGATATTTATGATTATTATGCACTCTGGCAATGTCTGGTTAAAGGTACAATAGGTCAAAAGTACACCACCTTTCCCTATGCATAGTTAATGACCCAGGACCTATGCATGTTTTAAAAAACATGGAATTCAATGTGTTTGTAATTTAATTAATTCAAAATGTTGACAATTAAAAAGTGAATTATCTGATTAGATGAGTTAATTTTTATTTTATTTGAACCAGTTGCCTTTAGAAAAAAATAATGAGTACCTGTAGAGGTAAGTAGGCCTAGTCCCAACCAAGAATGCAAGAAGTCGTATTGAAAGGACTTCTTTAAATTATTATTTTTAGCTAGCAGTACCTGAAAAGAAAGAACTTCACAATATAAAACGCACTGCAAATAATTTTCATTCAAAACCACAGCCGTGGAATCATAAAATTAAAAAAATTAGTGTTTTAATTTGGATTACCTCTATGTCGCGTGGATCCATTAAGTTCACTATCAACTCGAAAGATCCGGCCCACAAACGAATTGTATTTCCAAATTGATCCTGCAATCGTAGTCCCACGTCAAACAGTTCTGTCGAAATACAAATGTTAATTAAACTGTAAGCATAACACATATTTCCCCGCCTTAAACTTTAATAGTATACAACTAGAGATGTTACAAAATGGTATTATTCGCACTAGTCAGTTCCCTTTTCTTTATACTATTTTTTGCCTGAGTTCCGTTTACTCCCTTGTTCCTTAGTTTCATTTCCTCTCTAAGCATACCTCTCTCACCATTCACAAAATTACAAGTTCACATTCTATTGACCATAAAAATATTGAAATCATGACCACTCACGAAATTATAAAATGGTGGTGCTACAAAATGGCAGACTTTCTCGTACCTATCTTCGGTGCCGGCGCTAGGCATGGACAGACCGAGACAGACCCAGTGCTTCGCAAGAAAAAGTGGCCGATGATGTGACTGATGGAAAAAATTAGTAAAAAAATGAAAAAGAAATTTGAACTCGAGAATAATTGTTTCCGTAATTTTACAAGTCTCGGTCTGATGTTTCATGCAAATTTAAATTAATATGTTTACTTTAAATAGTTAATTATAGTTTTTGCTTATAAGACATGCCACTACGAAATGTAAAAATGTCTGAAAATACTTAAAATTTTACCAAAGAATGTGTCATTGAAAGATTTTTAAGCCTTCAAAATTTCTTATCTTAACATCCAAGATCTCTCTCTCTCTCTCTCTCTCTCTCTCTCTCTCTCTCTCTCTCTCTCTATATATATATATATATATATATATATATATATATATATATATAAACTTTAAGTTATGGGAAACCCCGGCCACCGACGAAGCGACGCACTACACTGCAAGTGCATTTCATAAACAAAAAGAATCACAAAGGAGGAGATACTGTAACTTTCCATTCGGGTCGCTTAACATGAGTCCGGCGATTGGCCGAAATCCCTCTGCAACGCAATAGCATTAAAACCAACGGGCATCCGTTTTATCAAAATCTTGGAACCTTCTAGAACTTTTGGGAGTGAAAGGAGGGGATAACCAAGACGGCGGACACTTGTTTTCCGACAATCACCAGACATTTCTTGTCAGACCACCACTTGCACTTCTTAATTTCTTGTTAAACCGCCGGGCAGTTGACATAATTTCAGAACCCTGTGCTGAGCGTTTTGAACTTCACTTTTTTCTAATCGCCCTTTAGAAGTAATGTGTGGCAAACATTCACCCACATTTGCTCACGTAATTTGAAAATTTGAAGGACACTTATTGCATTTTTGAAATTACGCTATGCGGTTTCCGGAACTTCACAATTCCGAAAAGTTTAGACAAGTATTACAAAAAATTTGCCACCGTTACCAAAATGGACTGAATTATGAGCGCCTGCTGCATTGCATCTGAAAGTGAGAGCCGAGGAAGATACTTGTGGACGCGGCAGCGATAAACTGTGGTAAATTGCGGTAAACTCCCGGTACCTGCCGCAGAGCCTTCGGTCGAGCCCCAGAGTCGCCGTGATCGCCGCCCGTCCTTTCAGTCGATCGGGCCGCACAGTGATGTGGACACAACAGCTGGTGCGAGTGACCTCAACAACAACAAACACGAGTGATGTCATCGCAGAGCCTGCAAATGGGTCCAGTTAAGCCCTTTAGGCAATATTTAAAAATAACGGACTCTTGCTAAAACTTTTTTTGTGCAATTCAGGCAACGATTCTCAGCCACGCATTGACTAGAATAAAGTTTAAATGGCAGACCAGTTTTCAGTAAGCGTAGCCTTATGATTTTCTTGAGTAGATTTTAACTAGAATAAGTTTTGTTTTGGGAGAAACTGAGCTCAGGTAGTAACTCCCTTCTTGCTATGCCTGTTTATTTTGAGTCATTAAAATTAAAATTTTACCTCATTCAATAACTTTCATTCTTAAACAACAACGTCTATCCATTTCACTCAATTGCAGGTGACCCACTGCCATCTGAGACAGCCGGTAGGTAAGGTAAGACGGCCGAAGGCCGCGTGTCGTATCGTGTTTAGTGATGGCGACGAAAACTACGTGAAGTGCACGTTTGTCGTAGACAACAAAACAGGGAGAATGCAGGGGACCCGTGAATCGAAATCCCGTCGTTTGATGCCGACGCATGCACAGTACAAATTCTCCCCAGAATTGTGTTACGTCTTTCAAATCCACGACTTGCAAAATCTCTCTTTTATGTATTCTCAAGTTGATTTATGTGTTATGCAGAAACTGACGGATGAACGCTTTTTTGTAGAGAAATATTTTAATATATTGGAGAGTGATAGCGTACCACTGGGTGTTGAAGAAATTATTAAATTGATGAAAGTTCGGCAAGAATACAATTTATAGTAAAACGGCAGTGTAAAGTAAAACAGTATTAGTAAATGGGTGTTTGGAGGAATTGAATGTGCTTTTCAAGGTTGTTAATTTAGATAATAGAAACAATTTTATCAAGCCGAGATCTATGATCGAGACTTTTTGAGATATAACTGTCTAAGTGGTTAATGACTTTTCCACCAGCGACTATTTATCAAGGATACTAAAATACGTACTCCAGTTTAATTAAAATTACTTTCTTTTGTTTTTAAATGTCGATTGATGCAGCAAATGAATTTCAAACCTTTCTTATAAATCTGTGAGAAGAAAATATGTGAAAAACAGTAAGTTTTATAATGTGGCAATTGATTGTAAGTATTGATATTGTAACGTATTAGCCAGCGTGCTTCATGGCATCT
>BOPP01000025.1:3975567-4042603 GCA_017312745.1 Gryllus bimaculatus
TTTTTTGGGGAGAACGTGTCTTAGTGAGTATGGAAGACCAGATATTTTCAGGTTTGAACAAGGCAGAGGGACGCAGGTGGGGTGGAGGGGAGATGCAATAGAATAGATATAAGTAGGCTCTGCCATAGGGCGAAAATAGATGGAATTCCTCTTTATGTTTACTAAAAAATTGTTATCATAAATACCCCAGCAATGCGAGGTTATTCAGCTAGTATATATATATATATATATATATATATATATATATATATCGATAGTCGATATCATAAACAGGGGCTACATGATTACAGCATACTTCGTATTTGCATTAAATTTTACTACGAAGATATAAGGTCATTTTTTAATGGAACCCTATTCTAAATTTTAGTGTATCTGAGTCTTCCTTGAAGAAAGTCATCTTTCGCTACAATTAGTATTGAGATGTTTCGACATCTCACGTGTACTAAATGTCATAAAATCACGCACTCCGAAGCTCTCCGCACCTGCATCACCCCATCTCATTAGCTATGTACAGCTTCCGGCTGACGCGAAGACTCACAAAACACCACAAAGGGCGACAGCATCGCTCTTACAAAACCACCTTCCCACTCGCAACAAGGATTCCGAAGACACACCTCTCTGCGACTCCCACCCCTAAAAGCAAGGAAGCCTCTTCACCTTCGTCTATCAGTGATCCGCGCACTTGGCACCCGCGACGGCGTGAAAACTGGGATTATCTTTGTCTCGCAAATGCCCCTCGCTAATCCTTTGGGACTGGCTGTAATTCTTCACCCAGAGCGCCGGCTCCCAGCAGATGTACCCTCCTCCGGCCTCCATCGTCAATCGAAGATAAACATCGACGACCTATTGGAACGATCTGATTATGTAGGTCAACAAAGTGATAACTGGGCCGATCAATAGTCATCCACAACCCAATAGATTATTCTACAAGTAGCTAAGGAACCAATGTCAGCACAGGGCGACGCACGTGACCAAAGGACACTCACACACAAGGGATGGTTACAGAGGCCAGGGATGAGAAGAGTTGATGGCTGAAATACATCGATAGAACCTTCCCCTCGGATACAGCAAAGGGTACTTCAAAAACGGTCCACGTTTCACCTTTGTTGAACTCACAATTTTCAAAAATTACACAAGTTATAAATTAAGCGTAAACGTACTTCTATTGTAGCACCGCAAGTTCTATTCCGTAACGACGGGAACGAAACAGTAAATTGCGAAAAATGATTTTTAAAGCAGATAGCTAGCAGCCCGGAGGAGAGATCGGGACAAAATCGAAAATCCACACGATACAAGTTAGGAAACTAAATAGCACGAGAATATCTGTGCTGTTCTGTAGCACCACTAGTTTACTTTTCCGTATACATACAAATATTCGGAGTAATATACGTAGTAAGGGGAACGTTATGTAATTCTGTGGAAAATCGAATACACGTTTTGGGGTCCCCTGATACCGAAAAAGTGTTTCTTTCAAAACGTTCGTCCGTGATCACCACTAGCGCCTAAATCATAATTAGGATATTTTCCAACATGAAGAAATCCTTGTCGATCTGGGATGAGTCGAAGCTTTGAAAATTTGAAAAACATACTTAAAAATTTGGGGGGTATTTTACAAGAAGACCCTCCGACATTTTCAACATTTTCTCAAAAACTGCATTATTTTTTTCTTTAAGTTCTTGTAAAAATATACTAAAATATACTTATAAAGGTGGTATAGGTCCAATTTTCGGGTTTAGCTAAGTTTTCGAAAATTTTGAAATTTTTTGTTCGTTTGCCCACAACTACAAAGTTTAAGATAGAGAATTTTGCTTCAAATAAAATTTGTTCTTCATAGTAAATTCTTTCATTAAGAACCTGCAATTTTTTTGGAAATTGTAGTGGTTTTCGCGCAATGTAGCATACAATCAGTACAATTTTAAAAAATTGCAAAAACAAGATTTTCTCAAAAACGGCTTCAATTTTTTCTTTAAACTTTTGGTAGGGATAGTGCACCGGTCGGCACCGTTGTGCTGTGCCCGACGCCCCCAACGGTTCCATTCGCCAGCCTTGAAGCGTCGCGACTTCGTTCTCACGACTTCGCCGTTTTAAGTAGAAAGATTACATAACTTTCTCCTCTTACCAATTAAGCGCGAGAAAGTAAATGAAAAGGAATATTTGCATTACATGAATTATGTTTGTGATGGCGGAGAATGTAGGTAAAGCTGAGATATGTCTAAACAGAGTGGCTCTATTACGCTTCTTAAAATTAAGCGCGATTATTCGATTAGAATATAGCTGCTACTCATGCAACCCAATGCTTTATGAAAATGATACACTGTCTCGCAGAACTCGTAAGAAAGATTGATGATTGTTAGATTTTTTCTAACAGCAGAATTAAGATTCAAACGAATGTTAGATTTGTTCTATTATCAGAATTAGCAGCGAATTATTTGTTATTAGGATGTAAGATGCGACGTGATAATATTACTTGTCCGTTTTCAATGTGTCCGTATGTGTTGTTGGAGCACCATTAGTTTCTTTTAAGAAGATGGCATTGAGAAAATTACCCACAGTCTATAACCCAAAAAACAGGCTCGGCTAAAGCCTATGTTCATGAAATTCAACCGCGTCTATTATTCATTGTTTATTTATGTATTATACTGTAACATCAATCCTGATTTGCAGGATGTTTAGATACGCAGTTTTGATTGCTACTGACTCTTTGGGTTGAATCCCACGTCGAGGAGGTTTCCGATGAGGGGCAGCGGCCGCGGCCCCGGGATCTGCTCTCCGCAGCGTCGCAGCCTCTGGCGTGCTTCAGCGCCGCGGGCCCACACGACGGCTGCCAGCAGCACCAGCAGCGGCAACAGCACCAGTGCCAACGTCGACGCCGCCGATTCCAGCATTATCGTAGCGGAGCAGTCCTGCCGAAGAAATAAGGCCCTTTATGCTTTTATTACCGTCGATTTGAGTTATTAATGGAACGTGTTTATTTGTTAAAAATGTGTAAACATAACTTCGTACTTACCTTACTTCTAACATCAAACAAAAATAAAAACAATTCAATTAATGTTGTAAACAAAATTTCTATAAATGTTTATTTAGTTTTATAGAGTATATTCTTCGAACATATCTCTAAGTATATGTTCTTCATATAAATGTAGGCATGTATACTATGTAGGGCAAGTGTGTGTTCGTGTTATGTGTGAACGTGAGTGAGCATTCATGTATAAGAATGTGTATGTAATGTATGTATGTATATATATATATATATATATATATATATATATATATATATACACACATATATGTATGTATACACATATATGTATATATATGTATATATATACGTATATATGTATGTGTGTATATATGTGCTATAGATGTATACAGCTGTGTATATTTATATATTGAGTGTATATACTCGAAAGGATTGTATTGTAAATTGTTTTTGAATTGTCAGTGTACATGTATTTTAAAACTGAAGTGTTATGGCTACCACGTGGCAATCAGCTAATTGTAGCCAAATAAATATTATTATTATTATTATTATTATTATTATTATTATAACAATTCACACTTCCTTAGAAACATTTGAAGTAGTTATTCAATTTATCTTGACACTTAGCATTTTTCTTTCCTTGATAGTCACAAAAATATTAGGAAAGGTTTTTACTGTTGAGAAAGCCAAGTAAAGTTTTCCATGCGAAAATTAAGAATCGGCAAGTACTACCCTACGCTTTGCAATATTATTTAACTTTCCTGGATTTGCTATGAGGAACAGAGGGGTTTTGAAGGGGCAGGGCGCCAACTTCTTGGAGTAAAAAAATTGAAAAATTATTTGTCTACTAAAAATTATTGGATTATTTTCAGCGTTCTTATATTCCTCAAGAAAATGAACTTCACTCCAAAAAATATTAAAACTAATATTTTCACCTTTTAGTTGTAAATATCATTTGTTACCATTAGAAACAATTCATAAGGCTTAGACTTCACTTCAGGTATGTTGCTGCACATTGATGTACAGACATTCAAATACTGCCATCATTTAAATTGTGCGTCTGGATTGTAATTGTCAGTTGTCGAGTGACTTGCGTTATTCTTTCTATAATTTTAAATTTGGTTGCTTTTTTAAATTAATTCAAGTAGTTCTGTGGGTTAGTGCGTTTTAATTTTTGATATTCATTTATTTCAATCTACTATGCTTAAGTTAATTTTAAAAGTTTGTTCTTTGTGTTGTGCCAAGGCATAAGTTTTCCCTACCTCCGCATACCTGTGCGAGAACTCTCACATCTTAAACCCCACACTCTTCCCTATCTTTCTATTTCCATTCTAAGAGGGAAATTTATTAACGAAACGTATTTATTTGTTTAAAAATGTATAAAGGTAACTCCATTGTACTACACAATATCAAATAAAAAAATGCAATTGACGTTGAAAAGAAATTTTCAATAATGATTTATTTGGTGTTATCAAGAGAGTTCTTGGAACAATTCACAACCCTCCTTAAAAATATTTGAAGTTAATTCTATACTCTTTCACAGTTAGCTTTTCGCTGTTCGTGATAGTCACAAAAAATATTTTTAAAAACCTTTTTACTCTTGAGAAAGCTACGTAACTGAAACCGCTGAGATGAAAGTTACACCGAATCACTGCGAAAATACTGGTACAGGTAAAACACAAACCAAACCTAACACGACACGTCTTCACTCTTCACTGAACACCAACATCCCTCCACAATTAAGTACATAGCACTTGTACACCTCAGCAACTCATGAATGTTTTCACAGCACAAGAAATAATCATCATCGAAATCACGGTACTTTTAGTTGTTTCTGCTGCGGGAGCGAATCTTGAATGAATAATTATGCAAATGAACCTCGTCAGTCTGCACAAACTAACGGTGTACACAGAATGCGTAAATAGTATAAGATAGAGGAATCTAAGCCTTCTAAGCGAAATGTCACAAAGATGGCCACCATCAGCAACGGTTAAAATAAGGGTGGTATTGATGGTTTCGATAAGTGACGAACCAGCAACCGTTTAACAGAATGTCCAAGAATAACGCATCCTGTAGATTACGGTGTGAGAAACGTTTCTTAGAGGCACGTGGTCTCAAAATTTTAGTGTTTAAAGTCTAGAACGCTTTGTTTAAGATTCATATAACGAAATATGTTACTGAGTACTGCGGGTTGCATGTGACATAAATATTTGGATGCGTTTCTTACACAAATCCGTCATATTTTTTAAGTCAAAGTGCAATTCGTCACGTCTCCGTAAAATTTTGTTTCATTAGAGACCTCATTTATAAAGATAGGTTGCGTGTGAGAAACACAAAATGTATGTATACTACTGAAATAATATAGGAGACTATTTCTCCGACATCCACTTCATATTTTATATATGATTTTGACACAATTTCCTAGGTGTATGATCACTTCCTGCACAAAATACGTGATGTTGCTACGTCATAGCAACCATCAATAGCAGTAGTTACACCGAAGCAGTTACTACTCAGCAGTTAGCCTCAATCTGGTGTGGAACAACGAAGCGCGAAATTGTAAGTAATTCCAGTGGAACTTCACATTGATGGATAAGCCCATTGTGTCCGTCGTGAATCATACGTAATCCGTCTCTTCAGTGAAGTGCATGCAGCCAACATCAGATAGCGCTGGATTTTGCTTTTGGCAAGGTAAAGATTGGTACGTACGCCGTATAATTTTATTTTACAGCTCCGTTTCTGCTCTGCCACTCTCTCGATGGGCACATTTTATTAGCTGCAGAGCCGGGCTCGCTTTCAGGGTCTAAGTTCAAGTTGAACAGGTGTTTTCTTTTCATGTGGCCTTCAGTCTGTCGGGAACTACAGATTGTTTGTTGCATGTCGTCCTAATCGTTGCTTTTCTTCAGGTTTCGTTCAAAGCAGTACTTGACGTTTGGTCGGAATAATACTCATGTTCTAAGTCAGGCGTGCCAAAATGCACCCGCATGACCTTTTGGCTCTTTTGGGGAGCCTAGCTCTTCTTCGGACACGGGCCATTTCCCCTGATTCTGTTCCTATTTCCCCTCCAAATACACGCGCAGGCTGTAGTGAATGGGGTAGCAGGCAGTAGCAAAATATCATTCATACGAAAACCTGTTTACCGGATGTTTCCCATCAAATATTCGAGGTTTGAATTCTGTTCTTATAATGTATTACCTGCTTCATCATTTCATGTTCATTTTCGTTTTAATTTCTTGTATACGTACGAGTATAAACAGAGTAATAATAATAATAATAGTATGGAAATAGATATGTAATGCTATGTAAAATATGCTATGAAAAATATGAAGTACGAGAGTTCTACCAAAGAAGAGGACGTGTACAGAACTTTCAACATAAAAACTTTCACGTGAGATACGATTTGGTGGGAGTCACAAAAATAAGCAGGAGTAAATTTGCATTTATGTTTTTCTAATCTCATTGTTATATAATCTCACTGACATTTGATGGTCACAGCTAGTTGCATAATGATACCCATCATGATACAGATTTCATTACGATGCATATTCTTGATTAATTATAAATACGTTTACAAATTAAGCATTGACACTTAATCATTTAGAATCGTTCTAGTAGATGTTTCATTCGATTGTGTACATTAATTAATATTTACAATTCCTGCCTCAGAATAGGGTATCCTTCTCTGAATATTGGAAGCATGGCACAGTTATTCCTATTGTCAAACCCAATAAAAATCATGCAGATACTAATAGCTACCGAACCATAAGTTTACTACCAACCGTATCCAAAATATTTGATTATAAAATATTCACATTAACAAACATCTATGTACTTCATTTTTTTTAATTCCAAACAGTATCAGGTTTCATCGACATAACAAAGGCGTTTGATAGGACGTGGCATCAAGGATTCATGTGTAAAAGCAAGGCACACCGCATTATATTACATCAATAATTCAAAGTTTAATCGGTAATAGAACCTTCTCAGTAAATGTAAACAACCACCATTTCAACCGAAGACCAGTCTTATCAGGATTACCACAAGAATAACCCCTATCACCTACCTGATTTAATTTGTATGTTGCAGACATTCCCAAACTAAACGACATCCACACTGCACAGTTTTCTGACTACACACCCTTTTATAACACCGGTTTTTCACTTACCGAGTGTAGCAACAAATATATATTAATCAATTATATACTAACCTAACTGATAGCTGGGCTTCAAAATACAAAATTCAACTTAATACATCCGAAACGGCCACCAAGATCTTCGTACTCCGACCACACTCACCTCCGCGTCTGCTGATGCCAAACAATACAATAATCAACTAACTCTCTCCCAATAAACCAATCAGATACCTAGGACAAAACATTGACACAAAACTCAATTCGAAGCAGCATATAGACGCCTAAGTTTCTCAAGCCAGAATAAAGATAACACAATAAGAGCCATTAATACCTTGATCTAGCCCAGTACCATAAAATTCAGCATTGCAAATATACAAAGCAATAAGAAGACCTACTCTTCTAGACGCCCGCCCAGTTTGGTAAAATAAAAATAATCATTTCAAACGCTCCCCGGTATGTCAACTAACAAAGAAGTAACCAAAGAATTCGAACTAGAGACTAGAGACCATCATATCAACTATTTAGCTACCAATTTCTTCTCAAACATATCCCAAATTATCTTCACTATCAGTTTACAGACTCTGCACAAAAAACAAACAAACAAAAAACAACAACAACAAAGAGCCAGAATACAAAATAAGTTTCTCTTCATGTTTTCTCCAAGAAATTCTTCGAACTATACGATTCCGACAAGAGGAGCCCCATGGGCTACCTCAACTATTGTGATCGTTTTAAGTTTTAATTTAAGTTAGCTAGTAAGCCATTTAATACACGTATAGTTAATTTAAATTGATATATGTATTCACCATTTGTGTAAATAAATGAAAAAAATATATAAGTGTACAACAGCATTGCCTACACTGTACACAGCTCTTTTAGCCAAATGAATATTCCTCAATCGATGTAGGTGTTGCTGCGGCTCCTCTAATTTCATGCGGATCTTTTCATTTGGGGGGAATTTACCTGAAGCTCGTATACAATGTATTGTAATACATTTCATGAGGGTGAGTATTAAAGGTATTGGATTTTCAAAAATTAAAAACACTTGTTATTTTAGAGATGCGTTAAGACATGAATGTGTGAAAACCAGAACGGTATAAGTGAACATTGCATAAATTCTGAGAAAACTGTTTATTTAATTAAATACTAATGTAAAGTCGCGTTGATTTTGGTCATTATTAAAACCACGGTGATGTGTGAAATGTGGGTAATGTGTGCAAACCAGAACGGTATGTGGCATTGTATTCATTCTGAGAAAAAATGTTTATTTAATTCATATTACTGTAAAGTCGCGTTGTTTTGGGTCTTCATTAAAAAAACACGACATTTCAATAATTCATTAAAACCAGAAAAGAACATTGGTACTGATATAGGTTTTATATATATATATATATATATATATATATATATATATATAACATAACATAAACACGTTTTTCTCAAATTTTACAAAATGTCATTTATATCTTTCTGGTTTTCACCCATTCTTATAAACTGTTGAACTACCAGGCGGTTGAATGTTTGGCGAGCTGATCGCAGAAATCTTCGTTCTCTATACTTCCTATGCAAGCCAGGGCAAGTATTTTTCGGGGTGGGTCAATTCTCAAAATCGTTTGCGAGCCAACAAATTGATCTGAGTCAAGAAACATGAGCTGACCTTCAAAACGTGCAGAAGAGTTCGAATATGCTAAACTTCAGTTCAGTTAGTAGAGATAAAGGAGATTAGACGGTCAAGGACAATCAGCGTAGACAAACGCACGCATGAGACGAATGCATCGTTACATAAAAAAGAAAAGAATTTAAGAAGAGAAAATGCGCAAAATGAGCCGGTAATTTACGATGTCGGTAAAATGAAACAAAAGAGAATAAGAAAAAAAGTTTTAAAACAATTTTATTAAAGTGAGGCATGTGATTCAAAGGTTAATTTTCGCTCAAAATCACGTGAATATGTTTACTGGCCAACATACGATATGTTCACATCTGAATATTACATTAATAGAGAGCAGTTCTAGCACAACTCCAAAAGATAGCTTTTGAGGTGAATGTGTTCTCTCCAATATAAATTTTACTCTCGTTTTTAAATTACTTTCAGTTTACTTATTATCTTATCCACATCGGTTATTACCGACCATTGAATTTTATATATGGTTACAGAAGTAGTTGTGTTCAGTTATGGTAACATGATTATATTTACAATAATACTTACAGTGTTATTTTAAATACATTACTTTCTCTTACATTAACAGCAATATTTGTTGATACAAGACATGGGATATCAATAATAAGAGAGCCACCGTGAGGAAAATGAATACACTTACAATTAATTCACAATTAATTAGTCTTAAAAAAAGAACTTTACATTGGGACTGTTCAGAGCAGTGGTGGCTCCTTGGGATAGGCAAGGTAGGAACTGCCTACCCTGATGAATATGCACTAGTTTAATACAACTAATAATAAAAAAAATAAATGACTTACAATTGTAATATGGTGGAAGTACTAATCAGTAGGAAATGTCTAATGAACATTTCATTAACGTGGCACGGGCCGTATTTCCATTTCAAGCGTTTTCCAACAGCCTGTGAGCTATGCGATGCCTCGTCTCTTCTCGCAGTCTTGAGCCCGCTTGCATATCTCAGGGTAGGCATGTCCGGGCGTACGAATTGTAGCATGCTGGGTCCGTATTTGACGCATGCGCGTTGTGCGCAGGGCAGCAAATTCGCTTGCAGCCAACCCGCACGGAAGACGCGCAGTGATTTCTACTCGCATGCAAGACGCGTAGCGCGTACTCGTATGTTTACTGTTTTGCTGACGAGTTAATAAGCGGAGACAGTGCTCGTTACTTATGAAGTGTTTAGTTTTCATTTTAAATTACTACGCAGCAGATTATCCAGATTGATCCTGCTTTTTTATACCTAAACCTGATTGTACGATATCACAGATACTAAATGAACTACTACGCACACCGTTTTCTCGTCTTAACGATGTAGAAAAAGAGACAAATTTTGGATAATGGTCGACCTATTCCTATTATAAGTACGGTTATACATCGTGCTGGCTAGAAAAATGTAAGAAAATTCAATTCCCTCTGGTACGATTCACATAATGGATACAAGGTAGTGAAGTTAAAGGTAAGTTTTATTGTTGGCCATTAATGTCTTATTGTCAATTCGGGAGAGAACTTGGAATAGTGATTGATAGTTTCAGTTTAAAATTTATCAAAAGGTACACAAAAACATGGAATGTCAAAAGATCACATACGTAATTTAGTGAATTTAAACGCCTGGGGAAAATTGAATCCAATTTCTGATTTACTGTCAGAACACAAATTCGCAACACGCTTTTTAGAATCTGAATATCTTGAAATCATGTCTGCGCGTGCTCCATGGAAATAATTCTTTAGAATATATTGACATCAGTGATGCAATTGTTTTGAATAAATTAAATAAAATACAAAAAAATATTGCCTTGATGTGGAGTCTGGCAGCTGGCTCTCATTACCTCTTGTGCAGTAATAGTTTGCTTAACCTGAACATTTGTTGTTGAGCCGCCAGCATTACAGAGATGTGATTAGATATCGATTTACTGTTTACGATTTACGATTTACTGTGTACTACTCTTTCTCTTTCTCTCTCTTTTACTCGTTCTCTCTCTCCTTAAATGTTGCTTCGCACGGAAATAGTCGGCAATTATAAATGGTATTCAGTAAAAAGTTAAAAATTCAAATAAACATTTTCGACTTACACAACTCTTGTAAAAATGGATCAATTTCTTTCTTTAGATATTTAAATCCATTTTAAAAATACATTGCAATTAAATTTATTGTTGATGAAGGAAACCTTTTCTTAGATCACTCAAGAACTTGGGATAATTCACTATATTTGTTATAAATAACCGTTTCTGACTCAAATTACTCACCAAAAAGAGATGACTGATGGTAACGAGGTATGGATTCGAAAAGCGTGATATCAAACTGTTGGGATGTCGTTTGGCTCTTTATGTTTTAATACATAAAAACAGTTATCATTCAGTTATCGTGCACGTTTTAAGCAACCAATACGGTGCGACATGAAAATTTTATCGTAATCGAAGATATGCCCCTGCATTTTATCATTGGTATCTCATGAACCATCTAAATATTTGCACCTGTGTTGTGTATGGAATTACTTTTATCTGGGCACAGCATTCTGTCTGCATTTCAACTGCACTCTGAATGTAGATTTTTTAGAAGTAACCGATGACATTAGATCATTGTTACACTTCATGGCTTATAAAATGAATCTTTTTAATTAATTCGCGAACGTCATTCTCAACGAGGCTCGTGGCCTCAGAAATGTGCTTACTACAGTTAAAAAGATTGATTTTATAAGGCAAGAGGTGTACCAATGTCATAATGTCACCGGCTACTTTAAAAAACTCGACCTATAATCACGTTGTTAAGGTATCATTGACTTGAAAATTTCCAGGATTATCCATTTGCAGCCCAGATTTTTTCATATAAGTGTTCTCTCCAAACTATTCTCTATACTCGTACTCTTCAAAATATTGCATATTTAATTTTTATAATCGACATGAAATCTAAAATATTAATAATAATAATAATAATACGCACTAAAATATGATAAAATGCAAAATAAAATGTTCAGATAAACATATAGTTGTTATTAAAAACATTCCAAAAACTTGAATAATGTTGAATTTTAAAATTACGACTGCATTAAGGGTAATTTCAAAAAAAATCGTAGCTGGAAAACAAACGGTTTGAAAATTATTTCATATTTGTACAAATTTCTTTTGTAATGCACAAAAATTAAACTAATTAATGAAATTAAATGGGCATTATTTATTTTCTTATGTGTTTTTATGACCTAATAATAATTTATTCAGTGGAGTTCCGGAACAAAATGAAACAAAACTGATATCTTGATTGAAATTATCAGATATGAGCAAATGTTTTTATTATTACGTAAAACATTGTTACGTTTAACTGTTACCTTTAACTTTATGAAGTCCAGAAATAAAATAAACACTGAGGTGACAAAAATTATGAGATGGAAATAAGCAAATATACAGATGGCAGTAGTATCGCGCACAAAGGGTGCAAAAGGGCAGAGCATTGGTACAGCTTTAATTTATACTCAAGTAATTCATGTAAAAACGGCCAGATATGTCAGACAGGACATAACAGACAGAACAGGTAGGACAGGCAAATATGACAGTCAGACAAGCAGACTGATCGGCAGACGGACTGGTAGTCAGACGAACAGACTGACAGAAAAACAGACAGGCAGAGGGGAAAGACGGAGAGACAAGTAGACGGACAGACTGACAGGTGGGCAAACGAACAGGCGGACGTTTTACCGAAATCCAATATTTAGGTATCAAGGCCCGCAAACCGTGGATTCTGACTACACAATGTACGAGTATTAGTCAAAGTTAGAGGAAGAAACCAGAGCCCACAATAAGTGTCTTCCTTTCGCAAAATCTACCCCCCTCTTCCCAGTATTACAACACTTTCTTTAAACTGAGTGTGAAATATGCGTAAAAGTAAAACCAGCAACTAATTTCAATGACGTAGCTGTACGATTATGTGCAAAAATTATCAACCTTTTGCAATTTAAACAAAAACTATTTTTAACAGTAAAATCGGAACTATGCCATCTTTATAAGTGATTTCCACTTCCTCGAATACATTCTTAAAATAAATGTAAAGAAATTATATCAGGTCATTTCGGAGAAAATTTTGAACACAACTTAGGCTTTTAAGATTAGTACGCTGAAAATTTAAAGGATTTTTTTTTTCAAAATCAAATGTCTTTTAGTCGGGCCAGATCGATCGAGGAATACTAGAAAAAATCTTACTATAGATACCTCCACATATGCGGCATTTGGTATTCACCCTACCCATCGAGTATCGGTCTTAAACATTAAAGTCGGTTTTTAATTCATTAAAGGGAGTTTAATTTTTTAATACATTAAACGGTCTTTAATACATTAAAGGGAGCGAACATTCGCAGAACATATCTGCTGTTCGGGATTGAGTTTTGATTGATTGATTATTTTAGTGATTCCGGACACGTCAACTACTATGGTAATTATTCCTGTAAGTGTAATGCTCATTGTTTGCTCCAGAGGTAACGATGATCTTTCCCCCGCTGTATGGCGAGATTCGGTGCCGATCGACCGCCAGCTAGCAGGGTTTTCCCAACCAGGTTTTTCACACCAGCGGGGCACCGCCCCGGCCGAGACAAGCTCCTGAAGGCATCTGTGGTAGTGTAGTGCATTTTAGTGTAAGTGTGCGTGTAACGGGTGAGGATAGAACAGGGAAGCGGAAGGTGAGATCGCGCGCGGTCCGTGGCCCGTTTGTTAGGGTACTGCTCCGGCATTCGCCTGGTGTTGATCGGAGAAACCACGGAAAACTACCGGTCAAAGCAAACGGCCGCTAGAATTCTCCTCCAGACAGCGACTGAATTCTACCAGACTGACAATCTAGTGTCGAAAATCCTGCCACCGTGGGTACTCGAACCTAGGATCTCCCGGTCAGAGGGACTGCAGGGACATCTGGATTGGGCGAGTAGTAGCTCGCAGCTTGACGAAGCCCGAGTGTGTGGAGCCGCCTTAATTTTGTTCACAGACGAAGGAACAGACCGATTCCGCACGCGCCAATCACAAACGTTTTTATCCTGGAAGTGTAGGTATGCTTTGATCGCAGGAGGTGGCGATGATTTTCCCCTGCCGAATGGCGAGATCAGGCGCAAACCTACCAGTCGGCTTGCAGGATTTCCCAATCTACGTATCTCCCACCAGCAGGACAACGCCCCATCTGGGAGAATCTCTAAGCTCCACACTGGTCTCCCGACGTTTGTAGTGTAGAGCGTGTAAGTGTACGTGTGTGTACGTAAGGGGTTACAGTAGGACTAGGAAGGGGAAGGAAAGAACGCGCGAGGTCTGTGGCCCGTTTATTAGGGTACTGTTCCGGCATTCTCCTGGTGTTGATCGCAGAAACCACGGCAAACTACGATCAGAGCAGCCGCCGCTTGAATTCTCTCCAGACAGCGACTGAATTCGACCTAGCTGACAAGCTAGTGTAGAAAAACCAGCGAAGCAGCACCTTAGTCGAAACTAGTGATGGCAAATTTTAACAAAACATCGATACATCTGTACTTAGATACATCACTAAAAGGTTTTCGCTGTTGATGAAAACATCTACCAAAGAACATCGATGGCAAAAGTATCGATGTTTTAAATATGAGAAAAGTGATCGTATTTTCCGATTGTGTTTCCATTTTTAAACATAGCTTATCACGTATAAGAAATATGTTAATAATAATGTGTATGGAAAAAAAGAAGGAAATAAAATATAAAGGTCATTGGGTTTTACTATTTTTCTATTTATTCACTGTCATTCATAAATAATGGAACTAAAATGTACTCTTTCTAATGTGATATATAACGTACATATCAACTTTTCTCCAGTGTTGTTACATTTTATAATTATTTTGTACGTGATAATATCGTTAAATTATCGTGTATATATATATATATATATATATATATATATATATATATATATATGTGTGTGTGTGTGTGTGTGTGTGTGTGTGTGTGTATGTGTTTGTGTATGTGTATGTGTGTGTGTTGAGAATAGCAAACGGTTTCATGCTGCCTGGGGATCGCCAACAGTGACAGTTGTTAGTGGCTATTCAGTGCGAGCAATCAGAAAACATTAGATATTGTATATTTAATTTATATCATGAGAATTTTTTTAAACATCGATATTTCTGGATAAATGTATCGATATGAAAAAACATGATGTAAACATATTATATAGGCGTTTCTGCTCGAAAATATCGATGCATTAAAAACATCGATGCTTTTTGCCATCCCTAGCCGAGACAAGCTCTAAGATCCCGACTGGTCTCCCGGCATGTGTGGTATTGTAGTGCGTGTAAGTGTAAGTAAGTGAGAGATGAGGTTAGGAGGAAGAAGAAGCAAATACCGCGCGCGAGCCGTGGCCCGTTTGTTAGGGTACTACTCCAGTATTCGCCTTGAGTTGATCAGAGAAACCACGGAAAACTACCGACCAGAGCAGCGGCCGCTAGAATTCTCCCCCAGACAGCGACTGAATGCGACGTAGCCATGTAGCTAGTGTCGAAAATCCTGCCAAATCGGGACTCCAACCCTAGGACCTTGCAAACAGAGGCACTGTGCCGGACGGCCGACCAGAAGGTCAGCGAGAAGGGTCAGTCAGTACCGTCAGTTTGAGAACAACACTAGTGCCTAAAATATTTGTAGGATGTTTTCCAAACTGAATATGAAACGATCTTTTAAAAAAAATATTGATTGGGTGAGTACAAGTGATCAAATGATTTCTTGTGAATTTTTTCGAAATTTATAAAGTCGTCCGTTAAAAGTGCTCAAAATTGTGCATTTTCATAAGTGCCTAAACATTTTCAAAAAAGCGGCACCGAACTTTTTAATGAAAATTTCCTTATACTACTAGGTTTTACACTTCTGTAATATTCTTGAAATCATATTAAAAGTCTAAAGTTAGTTTCCAAAAAATTGTGAAAACATACATTTTAAGCGCCGGTAGGAGCTGTTGGGAAGATGATGGGTCAAAACTGGAAATCTATATCGCACTAGTTCGAAAACGTCCGTGTCATTCTGAAGACTACTAATTGTATTTCAAAGCCCTGAAAATGAAATTAGTCTGAAAAGACGATCTATAATAATGTTCCGAAATGAAATTGTAAATTTTTGGTACGAGTTGAGTGAACTTGTAGGAAAGAATTGAGGGATGTAACGTTGGTTACTCTCGAAAGACAGTAGAACTTGCCGGTGGTTTTTCTAGGCAAGCGGTCGGTATTCTTTTCTGTACAGCACGAGGGGGCGTACTCGCGTGTCTTGCAGACCTTGGAATCAGCGATGCTGCCTCAGAGTAATCGCTAGCTTCTTAACAGATTCAAGGTTCGCGTCAATGGCGTACAATCGTCCTTAAGACGAGCCGTCAGCGTGCCAGCGTGCCACAGCGGTAGCGTGCTCTCCCTGTCACTATTCGTCCTGTACGTCAACGACGCGCGGCTACCAGTGGAAAGAAATACTGGCATTCAACATTGCGGGCTCCTAATGTAAGCGGATGATTTCGCTTACAACGCGAAGTCGGCGGACAAAGGAAATCGATGATAAATCTGAACGATTGAGTCTCCGAGCTTCCTAAATGGCTGAGCCATAAAAAGCTCCCCCTCAACCCAAGTGCGTAGCCGTCAACTTCACTCGACAGAGGGCCGACCCCGATGAAGTCGTGAGCTCGGTCGGCGCGCACTTACCCTAGCAAAAGACGGCGAAGTTTCTTGGTGTGGTGCTCGACAGCGACCTCCACTGGCAGGCCCACGACAAATACTTACTACACGAAAAATAGCTACCCGAATCACTCTCCTACGCGCTCCATCCTGCCTTCAAGCGCCGTCTAATCACCGCTTGCGTGCGTTCCATTTGAACGTTTAACTGTCTTCCCCCTCCATCTTCCGTCCGATTCGCTCGGCGGCTTCGGCGCGCCGCGCAGCGCTCACCCCCCCCCCCCAAATGCATAGAAGCATCGACGTGTTCGGAGTTCTGGGAACAGAAAACCAATTCTTGCAGGAGCTTCAAACATTCTCGGCAAACGGCACTTGCGAGGGCGCTGGGTCCAAAGGCACATTGACAGACACCGGCCGAGAGGCCAACAGCGACGCCCAACGGTTCCGTGTACGGAAAGGTCTGAAGCGCGCGGCCCCGCGACACGCAGCCTGCCTCGTGCGAGCGAGCGGAGGCAGCCGAACGCGAGGGGGAAGACTCGCCATCGGCCGAGGAGCGCGTGGGGAACGCGACGCCGCGCCCCACCTGCCCCGCCTCCCAATGAACCCGAGCGCCACGGACACTTCGAGTCCCACTGAGAGTTACGGACGCTACGGGACGTGGCGAACGGAAGTCTACTAGTGTAGGGCAGTGGGAATGAATGATAAGAATCAATGGTTATGCGCATAATTAATGTGAATGATGTATGAAGGTAGAAAAAGTATTAAACACGTAAAATTTCTCCAGTAATTATACAAAATTAATAACACAAATGACTAATTACATAACACACTAATTACACATTGAACAGTACGTTAGGTATGTAAAAGTGAATATATTTTAATTTTAGAATTAATAAATAAATTAAACTTATAGTTATTGAGACAAACCCCCACCCCTCTAGGTGCTCAAGAAGGAAGGCTGCAGCTTAATGTATCCGAACTAAAATATAAATTCCCGTCTCCACAGGGGTACTGTGGAGATGAAAAAAAACGGTCAAATGAAGAGCGACAAATGTTATTTATTGCTAAGTGTACACAAGCAAGTTTTTGCAAAGTTTGCAAGTAACAAATTAGCTGAAAAAAAGCGACAAACCTTTACTTTAATTTCTTTTCTTTTGTTAATTTTGCTATGCTAACTTTGCGACCATTGGCCAATTATATGTCTAATGTACTTGAGTTTGTTTCAATGAAAAGAAAACAAACACTTTACACTGACGACGTTTCGGCCACTTATTCGGCCTTCATCAGAGATACAAAATACATTTAAAAAATGTATATATGCTGGAATATGTACAGTGACCATTTCATTCATAAATTTAAAAATATATTTTTTGTTGACATTTAAATGACTTACCTGAAGGATTATAAATTGTAAGTTTGCATTCTACGAATTCCTTATCTCTGTGGCTTCATCTCACATAATGCATAGTTAAATTAGACTGTGTTAACATTCTGCATGTGCTGTGCACCAGCTTCTATTTGTGTGTTTTAAGGTTATGATAGTGTTGCCAACATGTCAAAAACGAACATGGGATATTTTCATTATCCCTTTCAACCCTATAAATAAGCCACATAAATGTCAACAAAAAATTGTTTTCTTTAATTTATGAATGAAATTGTCACTGCACATATGATTCTGTACATATTTTAAAAAAATGTTTTGTATCCCTGATAAAGGCCAAATAAATGGCCGAAACGACGGCAATGTGAAGTCTTCGTTTTCTTTTCATTGAGCCAAACTCAAGAACTACTAGACATACAAAAATTTATTGAAGTCTTCCACAAAAATTAGGGCCGAGGGTGCTAGTGAATTGGTGCAAACAAAAAGGTTCGATGTCACATTTTTCTGGTTTTGAGTTAACGATCGAAAACCGATCTTAAAATATAAATTCAACTTTCCACATATAAAATTTCGTTGTCTGTGAACTCTGTGACGTCAGTAGAGTGTCCTTGAACTATTAACGTTAAGAAAAAATTATTGGTGTTGGAAGCTTTTTTGCTGGATCTTTAAAATTTGAAGCTGGTGGACATCGAACGTTTTTGTTTTCTCCGATTCATGAGCCTTCCCATAAACCTCCCCAATGGCTGGGGTGAGATCTAGACAACCGCTATGCGTTGCGAACTCTTCGAGGCATGCTCTCTGCTTGGGGCTCGTTTCCATGGCAGTGGTCTGAAAGTACCTGCATTTGCCGAGGTCAACCTTCTCCGATCGACATCGATTTCTTATGAATAATATGACCGAGCAGGTCATTTTTCTACAGTGCATTCATAATAATTAATATATCAAAAATAGTATACAATAAATTATATTAATTTTTGCTGATGGTTTACCGGCTTCATGAAAATTACGAACATTTTTGGGCCTATTTATGAACATTCTGGAAAATTTCCGAACGATTAATTAAGTTAATGAAGGTAACACTTGTCTCAATGAAGATAATAAATATAATCAATGTTCTAAAATTATTTTTTTAAATCGACTGCTTATAAAAATATGGAGGGAGACGCTTTTTCTACGCAAATAGCAGAGGGTTCCGAAATACGTTTAGATTCACTTTTCATGTTCAATGAAAAGGCACGTGGATCCATGTCTTTCGCACATTTCATTTTATTATCATATCTCACTTTAGCCACATTATTAAGGTCAAGATTTACTTCGAATCATTATGAAATTGAAAGTTGCTCACTTGATTTTCGACAGAACATACGCCAAATTTTGAAACAGATTATGCCCAGTCAAGACCTCAAATAACCTCAAAGACTTAAACATCACCATCATTAACAAACGCCTTTGTCTCATGGTAGCCAATTAGCCTTTGTCACATAGACCTTCTTAATTTTGTTTATTTCACGCCCATTCTCCAGAAGTATAACCAATAAACTTCCAGGGTCATCCTCAAGAGTCCTAGAGAGGGAATTTTGAAATGGTGTCTTTTGGTGAACGTAATTCGAGAGCTATTCCATTATGCTCTACCACTACAATCACGCATCTGATTGCAAACCATCTTTTAGAAGATTGTCTTCTAAAGATATTCATTGTTTTCTACATCAACCATTATCACTCCACAACTAGTTGAATGTGGAGTTGCCGACGCTGTAAACTTCTAAAAGAATTTTCACGTGTTGAAAATTTCATTCATAATATATTTTATTTCTGCTTGCCTTCTTAATGCCTAGCTTTGTTCAAATAGTTCTTACAGTATCTGGCATTCGACGTAGTAGCAGTTAATGTCATACTCCTGTTCAAAAATTCCCAACACCCAATGGCTTTGCGTACTACGTCTATATGGGATATGAATTGGTAATATTACAATTTAAAAATTATAATCGCGGTAAAAAAATACTTGAAGGTCTGAATGATGCGACTAGTTAGAATAGTTTTTTGTTTCGTATTCTAATATTACCTTAATGATCACCTTATACTTTTCTTATGAGTTATTCTCTAATGATAATGTAATATCATTCTCAATTAGTTCGTAAAATTCTTTCGCATAATCATCTACAACTATATTTGATTCCTCTGAGTTGCTTATCACTTCCATGTTATTGTATCTTCTAATTTTTATAAATATTTTAAAACTCCACAAACTCAGTCTGATTTGTGTTCTGAAGGCGAATATACAGAATGATTAAAAAACAGGCGGCTTAATTTCAGATATATATTCCCCATATGTAGACAATCAAAATAGTTCATTATATGTGTCCGGAAACTCATTTCCGAGTTATGGCTATCACAACACTGAAAGTCATCGGAACGCTTTTCCTTCTGCTGGTCGTTGCTTTGAAAGGAGAGATAATAATAGAAGGAATTCATATTACAAGTCTACTATTAGATGTCAAAAAATTGTGAAAACGTGAAAAAAACATAATTTAAGGGCCCCTATGAGTTGCTGGGAAGAGAGTAGGACAAAACCCGAAAGCTAGACCACACAAAAGAGGAAACTAATTAGTATGAGAAAGTCTGTGCAATTCTGAAGCCTACTAATTGGATTTCATAACCCTGAGAATGTAATGAGATATTTCGAAAAGACAGACTAGTGTTCGATTATATTTTTTTATAAACTGTGTAGCCAAATCCCTTGAACTTAATCTTTCATGAATATTAGTGGTAATGCATTTTCCTAGAACACATTTTACTATATGTTTATAGTGATTTACAATGAATACATGTTTTAAAAAATTACAAACAATTTAGATTATATTTCTTCCAACAAATGTATAATACAAAATTGACTGTTTTTTCGTAACAAACAATAAAAAAATTAGTAAGTTAGTTATGTGTTCTGCGAATAGCTGATAATCTCACTCCGTACTGTGATTTCAGTGTTATTTCAGAAACAACCTTCATTTCAAAAGTAGGGTCTATTTGAAGAGAGAAATTCCAAATAATCTTCGACAAGACAGCTTTCATTTCTAGCATTGCAAATTTCTGACCTGAAAACAAAAAAAAAGCTATTAAAACAGTAAATTTCATTAAAAATAAGTAGTGCAATATTTCGCGAGAATTAAACTATATTACAAGAACTAAATACACAAGTAAGCAAAAATTACTTTTGAAATCGTTTTCAACATAAATAGCTAATTCTTTTTTTTTCGGTGATATGACCTACGTTTTTCTCCGTTTCGTTACAATGTGACTTCGTTATAAACTAGAACATAAATGAACAGACAAAAATACACATCAAGCACAGACTTTTATATTCAACGAAGAAAGGCAGATTTCATAAAAATCATTAAAGATTAATTTTGACAATTAGATTTACAGTAGTTCGCATTTGTATAATTTGTTCTTGCAAATGCTTGATCAATTGCAATTATCCTAATTACTAATGTCACATATTAATGAAACAATCCATAGAGAAATACCAATGCAATTTCTCGATCCAGCGCTGAATGGAATAAAGGCATAAGGATGTCTGCTGGAAACTGCTTCAGGTGAAAAATTCTCCGGATTGAATGTATGTGGATCCGGATAGAACTTCTCGCACCGATGGAGGAGACCTGGGAGAACTGTGACTGTCACCCCAGGAGGAACATCAGCAGACACTAGAAAAAATGGAATCGTGTTAACGTGGGTACATACTGCGCGACAGAGCATGAACGAGCAACAGCAAACATTAAGCGCCTGCAAAAAGCGCAATGTGGACGTGTCTGCGAGCGATCACAAAAACTCACGAGCATATTCGGTAGTGATCGACCAGAAAGCGGCCAATCGTAGGAAAAAAGCTTCGTGTAGGTACGGTGTAGACGCCTGTGCCTGGTTTTACTTGCTTTTTTATTTTATTCATTTGTATTGCTTACATACGCGCGTAATATTTTTGAATTTGTCTACCAATGGGCCTTTTTGATATCATAAATTGATCAAACGAAAAGAATCCTTTCAATTCGGGGATGTTAATTGATTGGATAAAGGATTTTAGTACGGTTGGATGGCAAATTTTTCGGCACATTGTGTACCCATTTTTAAACAATCTCAAATCTCCGTGTAAATTATTATATTATGAGTGAATAACAATTTCGTTATAGTAAGTGTCAGTATACTTTGACGCAGGGTGCTGACCTGAAAGAGACTTGATCAGATGTGTCATGTTAAAACTATTGATGGAACATTAAAACCTCTAATATTTTGAAAACTGTGAAAGTTAACATTTAATTTCGACCGTGACCTACACGGTCACTATGAAAGCCAGATATATCTTTATTAAAGCAATTTATTAATCAAATATATATCTTTGAATGACATCATGCTCTTATTTTTAAACTAGTGGTGCTAAAACAGCACGTACTTTCTCCCCCGTCCTTTAACGCAAAAAGTATTCAAATGTTCGGAAAATTGTACCTGACCTAATTTCAAAATCTATCTTCAAGGAATGGATTTAATTAGAGGAAAGAACTCTATCTTTCATATTTTAATTGCACGTACACTCCTAAAAAAATTTGAACTTAAAAATCAAGGTTTTTAATGAATACGATACTTGCACCATTTTCTCAAACGGACTTTACACTATCCAACAACACAATTTAATAAAAAACGATGGAGCTATTTTCCGAAAATTTTTAAAATGTCCCTGGGGCTTCATGTAAAGTACCCCTCAAAAGAGTTTTCTGCCAAAAATTCGCCGGTTTTCCGCGCAGCATTACATAACTTTCTCTCTACTCCGTAGGGAGAAAGTAAAAATGAGAAATAACATTCTGAGAAGGAAAAGGTATCTAAATACCCCCGTTCCTACTTAGTTTTCATAATTGTCGATGTGATGAATAATATACAAACCTGTAGCCTCTGATTGTTCTTACAAGTGACTTCTGACTGAGTATTCGAACGTAGGCCCAATGATCAATACATACGGCCATTCTGAGCCGGATATTGTCAAATTGATACATTTTCTGTAGTGGTCATCCCACATTTTAAGGGTGACAATTCACAGAATCCCTCTTTGATCTATTTCAGACACTTTATAAACTTATGAAAAAAAGGGAGAAAACGAAAAAAGCTGTTAGAAGTTATTATTAATAGCTCACCTGAAGGTAGATACAAGTCTTCTGTTATTTCTCTGCCAAATATCGGAACACTGGGATACATTCGTAATGTTTCTTTTATAACTTGATCCAGGTATTTCAATTTGTTAAGAACTTCTAAATTAAGAGATATCTCTTCCGACTGATCATCAAATACTTCTTTCAGTTCATCGAGAATCTTTTCCTAAAAATCACAATTTTGTTAGAAAAGTCAGTGATTTTGTCCAAATGTATTTTAATTCCATTTATAAACATCCATTAGTAAAAGCCGTTCTTTCAGGGCTTGCATAGCACGCAAAATGTTCAATCTTTGGCTCTAGTATTCGACAGTGGGAAAATGCTCGTGTTCAGATAAATCTGTGAAAGCACCAACGAAAAAAAATAATCTGACCCCATCAGCTACTACTGACAATGTATCATTAAGTGATCTGCATACTTCAATTAAAATAAAATGAAAGTCAGCAGGGATGTGTAAAAATACTATATGACACACGTGGTAATAATGATTTTCTTTTATTCTTAGGATTGCACCACTCATTCTATCGACCTCGTGTCGTAACCTTTCTACTCGCTCAATAAAATGTCACTTTTACCCCTAAATAACTATTTTATAGATGTCAAAACCTTTAATTGATTATAATAATCACTAATCAGTTCATAAATAAATTCATCAATAACGATTGATTGCATTTATTGCCATATAATAAAGGAAAGTTGAAAGCAATTCTATTAAAACCATTATTTTGTCTTTAATGAATTAATTAGACACATTTACTTTCCAGTCCACAAACAGATACTGGAAACATATGCACTTCTCTCTGACATTAGATTTTATTTCAACATTCTATTAATGATTGCCAAAAAGTCGATACAATAGGGAAAGCCACAAATCAAATTCAAAGGCTCTGACGTTGTAAGAGTAAAGGAATCAAAAATGGTATCGAAAAACGCTCTTCCATATTTTATGCTACAACAAAAACGTCACCCACAATGTGGGGCCCTGATTCCGAAAGTGAGTATAAATCGTGTTCTCATATGTAATAAATTTCTTTCTTTAACTCGTTGTATACACAGTATTCACGTCATGTGGATCCTTGAACACCTTCCCCCTCCCGAAAACAGGGTGTGACGACAAAAAGTCCGTCCGTGTGCAATGCTAGAGCCGAAACCTTTCAGACGATTTTCTCCAAAACTAATCATCCTCCATCAATCTGGCCGAACTCGAGGCCCTGCGAATTTGAAATGATAGTTTTAATTTTTTCAAAATTTTCTCAAAAATGGCTCAAAATTATTTTATTATTTTATTTTCCTTTAAGAGATAACTAAAACGCTTAAAAGTGGTCGAGGTGGCATTTTTGTTAACATTCTAAATTTTCGAAAATTCCAAAAGTTCAAATTTTTTCGGTGTTTTCTTACAGGTACAACATTGAAGATAGATATTAAATACGGGTGAACCTACTTACTTGTCTCGTAACATTTATCTTAAAACAAGAAGATTCCAGAAATCCTTGCTATCTCATATTCGTAAAAGCAACACTACGATCCTTCAAAAACATTTAGATTCTCCATTTCAGATCTGATCTACGGAGTGATGTAAAACTGTGGTGCTAAAACAGTGTGTGTTTAAAAAAGCTATAACGGCTGCTTAACAACTCACAACAACAGTTTTAATGATCGCATAATGTGAACAATCCAATTTCAAACCTGAATATCTGGTCGCTGTGACAGCTCGTATAGAGCGAAGGAAATCCCAGAAGCTGTGGTGTCGTGTCCCTGAAACAGATTGATATCATTACGAAGAGCATCAGAAGTCACAATGATTTGTGGTATCAAGAAATACAAAGCATACATTATTAATGAAAATCAATGAGCGTACCTCGAACATAAAAGTATCAACTTCTTCTCGAATATCTTTGTCAGATAACATGTCACCGTTGAGCGTAGAATATAGAAGCAGATCCAAGAAGGCTAGTTTTCTTTTTCTTCCTGTGCATTTTACATGATTCCTGTATTAGTTGAAATAATTTACTTATTTTTATATTCAGCGGCAGGTATCTCCCATAAGCGGGGCAACTCTAAACACCCGACTGGTCCGACAAATGTGGTAGTGTAGTACACGTAAGTGTGTGTTTAAGTATGGGATGGACAAGGAAGAGGAAGGAAAGATCGCGGGAACCGTGACCCGGTTGTTAGGGTGCTGCTCCGGCATTCGCCTGGTGTTGATCAGAGAAACCACGGAAAACTACCGAGAGCAGCCGGCCGCTAGAATTCTCCTCCAGACAGCGGCTGAATTCGACCTAGATATGTAGCTAGTATCAAAATTCCCGCCATCGTCGGGTTTAGAACTCTAGGGACTCCCGGTCAGAGGCAAATCTGTTGAAGTCCTTTAACACCTTTGCCGATATATAACTAGGTCGAATTCAACTTGTCATGGTGAGCATTATACCAAGCAGCTTCCCTGGTTGGTATATTTCCGTGTTTATTTAACCAATAACAGGCGAATGCCGAACAAGTACTAAAATAAATTTACCACGGATCGCACACGCCCTTTCTTTCCTCATATATGTCCCCTTCAATTCCTTTTTCACACACACACTCACATTTTTTTTTCATGCATTACCGGGAGACCAATGGGAAGCTTTGACCTCGGCCCGGCTGGGGTGGTGCCCCACCCGGGGAGATACCTGGATATAGCACGTTTTTATAAATATTAGAAAACAGCCTACTATCTCCTCTGAGGCCACAAGAGCAATAACCGCGTATTTCAACGTCAAACTTCTACAGCTTACTGCAGGTACAGGGATTAGGCTTCATACTTTGACAACAGATGTAAGAAACGACACCTCCCGATGTAAGAAACGACAACTCTTTCGAGTGGGATGGTCAGAAGTTCCCAAAACAGACTTTTATTTTTGACCTTTTGGCCAGATTTTCGCCGTCTGGTCACACCGTGCGACGCCTAGCGCGTTTGCTTAAGCAGGAAAGCTCTTGTAGCCGGGAGGCGAACTTAAGACCCTCGCCCCAGCCGGGTCGAGAAATGTAGAAAAGATGCAACAGATTTGATTACCATCCAACCCACAATGAGTAAAAGTAAATTATATAGCAGAAAAAAAACATTTTTTTAAATTTGAGTTTTAAGTGTTAAAATGTATTATAATTAAAGTCAGAATTAGATGGAGATGCTGACTGCTCCTAACAACAAGAGTGGGTGAAAAATTTTAATTGAAGGAAGGACGCACAGGCAACACAATTTCTAATAAGCCGTGTACCCCCATCGTGGAGGATGTATAGGTATTAGTCTACTGCGCCAAATTAATTGGATTCTAGAATAAAGATCAGTTTTAAATTTTTTTATAATCTAACTTATTTAATTAATAACTTAGTAAATTATTTAATTTAACCAATGGTGAAAAAACCATTTATTATTATGTACAATTTATATTATTTTTTTTAAATTTAATTTGTTAATAAAATTACGATGCAAGACCGAATCAAAGGAATGATTTCAACAAATGTAGAAATATTGTAAAAAATTAGCGTCATGTAACACTCAACTAACCCGCTACCCTAATGTAACGCAGCAGAACACTGCCCCTAATCCCTCCCTGTTTAGCGTTACGTACTTTGTGGACGACCCTTTCGGGACTTGACCTGTGTTGTTGAATAAAGGGAGGATAGAATCAATAAATACGCACGAGGATTCACATGTGACCTCGGAACTACATGCTCTATTGCAGTCACTATCAATTTATCTTTAGTGATTTAGTATTTAAGCTGCGTGATGCTATTTTACCTAGTTCATCAATGTTTTCTTCAAATAGTGTAGGATCCTCTTGGAGTTGTTTTCTTCTTCTCCTAATTACCTAAAGAGAAAATTCAGTTAGCATGAGTGAATACCATTTACAATAATAATAACATTACCTAGCTAAAAACTTACATAATAATACAATTACATAATAATCACGTACACAATTACATAATAATCACATAATAATACAATACAATTACATAATAATCACGTTCTCAAATGAAAGCGTTTTTGCAAAGCTGAAACTAGCAAATGAGTAATGAAAGAAGCAACAACGTACCATGAACCATGTACCGTGAACGAAGCCTAGGTTGCAAAACCGTTTTCCTTCTAAAACGTTTGGTTATTAGGAATCGTTTCTAATCGTAAGTGCAGAGATTGCTACTATCGCCAAATTCGCCGAATATCACATTCAGTTGGTTAACACTTTTGGTTCAGCTTCGCTTAGTCGACTTAGTCAAGCGCCAGGTGAAGGAAGGGAATCATCACTTCACCAACAAATGACTATGAATATTATAATTAGAGCTTGATTTATGACGGAACGCGACGGAACGGCGTTTCAGTACATCAGAAAGGAAATAGGAAATCAAACAAACAAAAAGCACAGGACAAACATTTCGCAAATTCAATTTTTAGTTCGGTAAACTTTCGTAAACTCAAAATTAAATAATTTTCCATTTAACTCATTACTTCGATTGTAATAAAATTATTAATAAAAACAATAAAATATTATTATAAACTTAATAATTATTTATCATTATTATTATTATTATTATTATTATTATTTACTCAAAATGCTACTCCTGTTCTTGTAATTAAGTGTATTTTACAATTATTTCATTATATTATAAATATATAACTATTTCTATTAAATGAATAATTAATTTGATGCACGTTACAGGAAAAAAACACGCGCGATTATAAATAAGGTAAATTATAATTTATTTTTTAAAGAGCAATAACTACGGCTTTTAAAACCTGTGTGTCTATTGTCTCTCTTTTTTCCCTCGACCTTTCTCCTATGCTTCGATCTGAGTAGCCCGGAAACGACAATGTATCTCCTTGATCTGGAACTCAAAGTGAAGTGTTTCAAAGTCTTCGCCGAATGTCTTCGCCTGCTACGTCAAAGAATACCGTTGTAAGCGAAATCACGAAACGGATGCTTCATCGAACTATACCGAATTTTATTGGAAAGTGGAGCGTCAGAGGCATGAAGTCTCTAAGAATGAGGCTCCCGATGGTAGGAGTATATATTAAGGTGACCAATTTTTTTAACAACGAAAAGAAGGACGAAAAAAATTAAGAAAAAAATACAACATAAATAAATGAAACATTTTATTAATTCAAACAAAACTACACTAATTATTCTTTCATCTCTCTTAATTCTTTATTTAAACGAGTATTTTTTCCATTAAATGAATATATTTTTTGACAATATATCATTTTCTAGCAATATATTAGAAATTTCGTCTTAGAAATAACCTTCATATTGGATTTTACGGTAAGTGCTGCAGCTTGAGTATCAACATTGGATCGTGATTTCGTACTTGATTAACTAGATTAATATATTTATAGTAGGTTACAGCATTTGTATTTTAAATATCGAAAAGGACGACATGTAGGAGGACACTTTTCGAGGAAGGACAGAACCTACTTTGCTTCAGAAGGAGTGATCTCCCTAAAGGAGGATGATTAGTCACCTTATATATGTGCAAAACGGCAGTTAGTCACACTTTGCTTCAGCAACATCACGCGGTGAATGGGAGAACCGTTTAAAACATTTTCGGCTAATAGTCGCCAAATTCATGTGTGAAATCAACACCATCTACTTACTTACACTGTGTATATTGATCGATTGATTAGTTGATTGATTGATTGATTGTTAAGGGATTCCGGGCTCGTCAACTACCAGTGTCATTAGTCTCGTAAGTGTAATGCAAGTTTTTTGCTGGGGAGGAGGCAGTGATCTTTCCCCCGCTGAATGGTGAGATCCGGCGCCGACCTATCGTCGGCTAGCGGGGTTTTTCCCAACCAAGTATTTCCCAACATCGGGGCACCACCCCAGCCGGAACATATTCTTAGCTCCTGAAGGGTATCGACATGTGTGGTATATGTTAGTATTTGTGTGTTAGTGTAAGGGGTGACGATAGGAAAAGGAAGAGGAAGGTGAGACCGCGCGCGATTTGGGGCCCGTTTGTTAGGGTACTGCTCCGGCATTCGCCTAATGTTCATCGAAGAAATCACGGAAAACTACCGATTAGAGCAGTTGGTCACTATAATTCTCCTTCAGAGAGCGACTGTATTCAACGTAGCTGTCAAGCTTGTGCTTGTCAAATCCAGCCAACGTCGGAACTCGAACCTAGGACCTCCCGGACAGGGACGCTGCAGTGTCATCAGTCGATGCCCTGAGGCACCTCTCTAGGAACACTGAAGTGCAGATGTATCGACATCTACACTTAAATGTACCGATAGAGGTAGTCAAGTACGTGTACGCGCGTCGTTATTGGCCGAAAAGTCGAGAAAAAAGCCATCAATCACCGCGTGATTTCTCGAAGTGTGTCGTCGTTTATGGCACATACCCCCACCAAGCCTGCAACATCGGATTAAAGTATTCTTCTTATAGACTTCATGATCAGAGGCATATCCTACACGCACATTAGGAATCGAAATCCCTTTGCTCAGAGCCAGGCACAATGTACCGTATTGATTGCAGCACAATTCCCAGCGCAAAACTGACAATATGAGCGTCACATGTTTCTTGAAACAGTTTTGGGATTCCCAATCCAGGATGCCCAAGATTATATTCTTGTTTTATGATCATGTTGGTTTAAAATCATAACTTTGCTTTCATTTAAGATTAAAGAAAACACATAATATGTATCTTTTTTATTTTTACACTTTATTTCTTATATCTACCGGCCACGTGAGCGGTGTGTATAATTTCGTTAGATAGTGCTCGGGAAAAAAATTCATAAAAAGTAAAACAATTAAGCATACACAACTCCAGTAAACCCACGAAATATCTTCCTCAGACATTTTGATATCGTACAATGAAGAGTTCGCGAACTAAGAGGCTCCCAAATATATATTTGGTGCTCGGCGGCAATACAAACTACGCTGAGCAAAAACTTATGATAGCCACTAATTTTATAACTTATAAACATGAAATAAGCGTTTAAATTCGTCGCAAGATTATCAGATAATAATAAAAATATATTTTATTTATTACTGCATTCTATTAGTGTTGAACTAACACATTGAGTAACTTCTTTCTCTTATCCCTAATTTTTTTCACTACCAGATCTCACCTCGTTAGTCATACCATGAAGGATCTTCAAATGTTTCTGCTCCTGCCTCCGAAGAGATGACAAACGATATACGAAATTCGGAAATAACCAAGGTCTTGAACTCCTTTTCATCAGTAACTCACACATACTGAAATGAAAAGTTAACTCGAGTTTACAGAAATATAATTAACCAAAACTATTTTGCTTTTGTAATTATACTTACTTTTTGACACACTGTAAATAAGAGGATGCGTAACCTTCCGTTTGAGAGTGAAGTTCAACTCCCATGGCTGTTTCTGCAAGAACATTTTTATTACCACATTGTAGACATTGTTATTCTCTTACGCATGTTATATAATACTGAATGATTCAATTATTCCTTCAGGGAAAAAAGTATATTATAACGCAATGTGTTGAATCGCAGTACATTTTTGTGTATCGCTTGTTCTTCTCGTAACTAAGAAGTCCTTTAGATACATTACAAAAAATAGAGATATATGGAAAGATATCGTGGTCTGAGTAAGACAAGATTCTCTCTGACATTTTTGAAAAAAATGATGTTTTCGCGTGTTCCAACTCTATTGTTAGATTTGAAGCACATTACAATAGTTTTGGAATCAGACTTGTAGAAAACCTTACGTAAACACAATGACATATTATTATGCCTAGCTCGTTATCCTACCTCTCCACACTTTCAAAATGCTCTCCTCAAAATCGGGTAGAACCTTGTCATTCTGAGAGCGCGTTATGTTGTTTTATGTCAGGTGATACTGCAAAATTGAAGACAATTACAATTAACGACTAATGTAATTCTATTGTTTGAGATGTGTTTAAGAAGAGAACAATAATATATACTTGTTCGTAGAAGAGCGTTTTGGAAATATTTCTAAGTGTTTTAATTTTTTTTGTCAAATTCAATAGTACTATCAGAAGAACAAAGTAAGGATAATAGGCAGGCAAGTAAAAAAGCTCATTTGCGCGTACACAAAAATGTATCTATTAGAAAGGTTTACCTCACATTTGGATTCAATAAGTCCATTCTTTTAAACTTCGTTCATCCATCAAAGTATGATAAAATTTTGACTTTCATCAGAGATTTTATGCTTAGAGCAAACATACCACATATCACGTCTTGGGTGTACAGGTCAATGAGTGGGACAATATCGAAAGGTCCCTCTCCTTCTTTTCTCTTCAATATCGATATTAATATATTTCCTTGTTTGTTGAATACATCTACAAACTGCTCCAATATCGTGAAGTGAAATGTAGGCGTGATGATTTTTCTGTGCTTTTTCCATCTTTCACCTACAAACAATTATAAAAATACATATTCTTTACTTACGCTAACAAGCCATTCAATAGATTTAAAAAATTAGTCGCAATTGCTTATAATTACACAACACCTACTTAGAGACGTATCTAGGTATTCAGGCGCCCATGGCAAGCATAGAATTTGCGCCCCTGACAGGATACTTCAAAGTCGGGTTGCTGATATTTGTTTTGGCGTGTATGCTCTCAATAGCGCCCCTTGTCAGTGGTGCCTACGGCACGTGCAACGTCAGCCATACTTGGATATGCCTGTGGCTGAACCGTTGAATCGCCTTATCAACATGACAAGTACCAGATAGACAATGTCAACCATCCATTTAAGAAAAATTCAAGCAAACAATATAATCCGGAATGTACTACAGAACATTTTTTCATCATTTCAGAGTCCCTGCAATGTCGAAGGCACCCTGGCCCTTGGATGGGGATCAAGTGAAGGAGAAACCAGACTGGGTAGACTCAGAGGCGTGGGACCGCGTTTGTCAGTCCTGGCATTTTAGTAATAAAATTCTATGCGTTAATTTCGGCGACACGATAGTAAGTAGAGTATTCCAGTAAGCTTAGTACATGTTCCCAACGCGCCAGGTGGCGGTGATTTTCCCGGATGGATGGCGAGATCCAGCGCCGACCTACACAATGGTTTGCGGGATTTTCCCGAACCAAGCATCGCCCAAGCTGGGAGAAGCTCTAGGCTCTCAACTGGCTTCCTAACATTAGTAATGTGATGTAGTGTAGTCCATGTAAGTGTGTGTACGTAAGGGTGAGGATAGGACAAGGGAGAGGAAGAAAAGATTGTGCGAGCTCCGTGGCCAATTTGTTAGGGTACTGCTCCGACTTTCGCTTGGTACAGGTCGGAGAAACCATAGAAAACTACGAGAGCAGCCTGTCGCTATAATTCTTCTGCAGGCAGTGGCTGAATTCGACCTAGTTGTAGCTAGGCCCCAAATTCTTCCACGCATTAGATCCTCCAGATCAGAGGCACTGTAGTCACATCAACTGATGCTCTGAGCCACACACACCGGTAGTAGTGTATGGTTTAAGTGTCAATCGTGGAAAATAAAACAAAAAGTTTTTGCAGTGATTCATCTGATACTTCTAACAGATATTCTGAATTTGTATTCCGAACGGGAATTCTGGGTTTCATTCAAAATCTTATAATCAATAAAATCATTACCTGTTGCTGTAAGTAATCCGAGACCCAGCCAAGGATGTAAGAACTCATAATTGAAAGACTTATTCAAATTCTTGCTTTTAGACAATAGGGCCTGAAAACAAAAGGGTACATTAACAAAATTAAAATATATTCAAACGAAAAAGAAAAAGATTTGAAATTGGATATTCCCGTTGCAAGTACATGTACCTCAATGTCACTCGGTTCTGCCAAGTTTACAAGCAAGCGAAAAGGACCAGCCCATACTCGAAATGTGTTTCCATATTGGTCGAAAAACCTTATGGCTGATTCGTGGAGTTCTGTTGGAAATAAGAACTTCTCTTTTACAGTGTACTTCAAATAAGTAAATAAATTAATTAATCTATAAACAAGCAAGCAAATATATTTTAATTAAAAAGAAATCACCTCAATTTTTTCTCATTTGTGTCAATGCAATACCTTCAAAATCATGAAATGATGGTTGCCTTCGAATATTTTATTATTATTATTATTATTATTATTATTATTATTATTATTATTATTATTATTATTATTAAGTAATTATAATTACAAATAATACTTTAACTATTTTTATAGAATTATGTTTATAATATTTTTGTTATAATTATTTTAATATTAGTGTAAACATTATCAAATTATGTTTAACCTACTTTTTCTGTGTGATGTTCAAACGGCATAAAGTTACTTAATATCTATTATCACAGAAATTTAGTTTCGTATATCCACCTTAGTTACAAGTGTCAACGTTGATTCTTTTGACTAAAACATAAAGAGCATTGTCAAAATGAACAAGTTTCTACGAGATCTTGAACAGAAAGGCCATTTCCTGATTGATAGAGAGAACGAACATTTCCCAATTGATGTTTTCGTAATACTTGCACTAAAATGAGTTATATAAATATGTGTATCAATGTACGGGAATGGGTAATTCAATAATAATAAAAATAATAAAAAAAACATATTCATGAATTGTTATCGAACGTTTTACGACTTCAAAGTTTCATAAAGTCAAAGTTTGTCAGAAAATGAGATATCTGAAAGAATGTTAAATAAACACTTTTAACATTTGTCAAACTCTCTACACAACGATCATACACAAGTTTTTTTTTCACATATACATTCATTAGGAAATGTGTTTTTCGATATTTCCAATATAGCTATAAACATTTATAGTATTTATTGATTCTCGATTCTCTTTGAAGCATTTTGTATTATTTAATTTCACTCACACATTTACGTATTCGTTACGTATACGTAATAGCTAAAATATTTCATTATTATGTTCATTAAATTATGTTCCTATCTTCCGCATTTATGAGAGCTTAGTCTTCCGCGGCTGGAGTAAGTAAATACTTGGCTGACCAGTAGACGACGCGTCCTAAGGACAGGTGCCGTTTCAGCCGCCATTCTGCGACCATCCCTACTTTTACGCCTCTCGGAGTATTTATTTAGTTAAGTATTTATTGTATGTGTTTACGTTCATTGATGAGCGGTAATACAATTGCATTCCGTAATGGCTAGTGCAAATCGTTATCTTAATATTTGTAAGACTTTTCAGTGATGGTTTTGCCCAGTATTTACTGACAAGTCAAAACAATTACATTCTTGTAGTTTTGAAAAATCAAATGAATAAGGGAAAAAATGTGTTTGTGTCATCTTATAGTGTAGTACATTATAGTATCACTACTAAAAGTTGGAAGAAATAATTTCACGCCGTTTTTGAAAAAATCTTGTTTTTTTCATTTTTTTAAATTGCACATATTGCATGCAATACTAAAATTTAAAAAAAAACATACCTGACATTATTGAAAGAGCTAAGTATGGAGAACAAAGTTTATTTGAAGGAAGAAGCTCTATCTTCAATTTTGTAGTTATAGGAAGACCCGGAAAAAATTCAAACTTTTGCAATTTTTGAAAATTAAGAGTTAACCGTGATCGAACTTGTGCCGTCTTCATATGTGTACTATACTCTAATTCTTACAAGAAATGTAAAGAAAAATCTGGTGCCGTTTTTGAGAAAATTTTGAAAAAGTATTTACGTAAAGTAAGCTTCATGTGAAGTACCCCCAAATTTTAAAGAAAGTTTTTCAAAATCACAGCGCCTCGTATGGAGCCAGATCAACTGGGGTATTCCATTATGCAAAATCGCACGTATGTTTTAGGCGGTAGTAGTGTTTACAGACTGACAAACGGACGTTTTGAATATAACCACTATTTCGGTATCAGGGGCCTCCAAAACGTGTATTTCTGTTGAAATCTCGAAATCGATTTTCCGCAGCATTACGTAACTTGTCCTATACTACGAATATTACGTACATACGTACCTATATAGGAGATTAAAAATTAGCTTGATATTTTACAGGCATCTGCCACTTGCCAAGTAATACTTTTTTCCTTTATTTTATATTATTGTTGGTAATGTAAACACTCAAATGATATCTCCTTTGGCAATTTTTCATAATTTTAATGACCTTTTTAATACAATTTGACTTTAACTTTAAGAACTCTTTTTCTCAAAATTTATATTTATTCATTTTGACATGAATTTACTCAAATACTGTTGAATGAATCATGTCCTTTGCAAAATGTTTCACGAATTTAATATTAAATCTTTCTTGAAGAAAATTTGTTTTTCAATGCCGTGGTTCTTACACAATGATGACTGAGAAGATCCGAGTTGCGTCTATGTTCCGAAGTCCTGTCGCAGAAGTTTCCCAGAGAAATCTTCTTTCTTCCCGTACACTCCCGATAATAATGACTTTACGTTGTTATTTAGCTACCAAGTAGTTTACATGTCTCATTCTCCCAATATTTACGATTAATATTCTAACGTTGCTCTTATCTCCAAGATTCAACAAAACATATCTAAACACTGAATAAACTAATAATATGAATAAGAATAACTATTTACAATTTAACTAAACTATTAAACATTCGCGTTGATGTTCCAGGAGTTCATGCCTATCACGTAATTTGAACATCTGCCCTATGCTATCATGAATATTACATGCATTCACTACAGAAACTAAGACCGTTTGCTGATGTGCCTTCTACGAAATCTATCTCGTCTTGACTCGGAAGTTCCACTTCGTCCCACTACGGAAGTTCACATTTGTTCCCTGACAGTCATTTTTCCCTCTTTTGTTGTACTCGCTATTAACTTGTTATACGATTGGCTGTCCAGTTCTTGAAGACACAAATTTCACACAATATTAAAATTTCCTACATTATTGCTTGTCCATCTATAAAACCATCTTCAACCGAAAATTCGAATGTCGATAATATACGAGCCTAAAAATTTGAATATCAATAAGAGCGTACACTTTTGACCATGATAAAATGTCCATAATATTGTCCTTTTCCATCTGGTTGGAGAGGTTTCATTCAGAGTTTATAAGTACAAAAATATCTATGAGATTTATGGTAGCTAATATCAGCATATAGCAATGAAGTGAAATACATGAACAAGTCTCCGCAAGTTAACAATTCTCCTTATGGACGGACAGCTTTCAACAGACACGAATCTTTGTCAGTTACACCTCATAACCTTAATATCAATTATCATTTTAAAATAAATATTTACATTTCGAGTATTAGTAATACGTTATTGCATTTTTTATTTATTATTTTATTATTTTATTATTGCGCTTTTTCAGAAACGCGTGAAAATGTATACATAAGACCATGTTTGGATGGTTTATTTTCACAACTTAAAGTAATGTCCACTTTAATGCGTTGTCATGGTCTTGGTAACAACTTTGTGTTTCATCACGACAATGAGCCAAAACAAAGCTCTACACTCGATTGTGTTAGCTTTACATCACCCCAAAAGAAAATCATACATTTCCATTCCACGTCATTAAACAACCCTAAAGAACGTTTATGGTCTGTACTGGGAAAGAAAAATAGAAAGTACATTTTATCTAATAAACAAGATCTTAAACATCTTCTCCTAAATTAATGAAGTTTAATTATCCCATGTCTTCGGCAGAGTTGGAAAGAAGTTGAAAGATGCTGCAAAAATTGGAGACAATAATGAAAGCAAATAAAAATTTTGTTAAACATAAATGTCCGATGACTCTTTTAAAAAAAGTATTTTCATAAAAAAATAAGAATATTTTATTTTTTTAATGAATATTGGGTGATGTGAAACATTTTGACCCTTCGTAAAATGAGGGAATAAAAAATAGGTTTTCTGTAGTCGTAAGTATGTTATCTACATATTTCTCTGGCATACACTTCATATTCTATCATGTTATTTCCATAGCTTCCTAGATGTTCGATCACTTTCTGCACTAACGTGCGTTGTTTATCCGCCTCGTAGTGATCTAGCGACAAGCAATAGTAGTAGTTCCTCCGTAGACGTAATGCCTCCAATTTGGAGTGGATCAAGGTAGGGAGTCGTAAGAAATTGTAAGTAATTGCTGTGGAACTTCACATTGATGAACAAGTCCATTGTGTCCGTCGTGTAATCGTCTACGTACTCCGTCTATTCAATGAAGTGCATGCAGCCAACATCCAGATACCGCGGCAATTTGCCTTTGAAAAAGTCAAGATTGGTACGTCCGCCGTATAATTTTATTTCACAGTTCCGTTTCTGCTCTACCGCTCTCTCCGAGCGCAAATTTTCTTCTCTGCAGTGCCGAGCTCGCTTTCAGGGTCCAAGTCCAAGTTGAGCAGGTTTTACCGAAGTTTTTTTATGTGACCTTCAGTCTGTCGGGAACCACGCATTTTTAATTGGATGGCGTAATTGCTATGTTTTGTATTGTTTTTTAAGATTTCACCGGGACCATTACTTTTTTCTTGGTTACTTATGTTCGAAGTCAGACGAGACAAAATGCATCCGCACGACATGCTGGCTCTCCAAGGAAGCCCGGCGCTCCTGACAGGACGGGCCACTTCGCCTGATTCCGTGTTTATTTTCCCTCCAAGTGCAGAAAAGGATAAAGTGCATGCTCAAGTTGTAGCGGATAAGGAAAGCACAAAGTGTGCTCAAAATACTACGATGAACGGTGTATTAATATAAAAGCATTTTTTACAGAATGTTTTCTATCAAACAATCAAAATCTGAATTTTGTATATGTGATTTATTTTCTGTTACTTCATGTCGAGTATTTTTTTATTCTGCCTCGTAGAATCATTTTGGTCAAGAGGGAGAAATATATTTGAATAGTAAATTTATTAATCTCATTTCGATTTGTCCAAAGTTTTATTAAACAATTCTGTTATATGTTGCAAATAGAAAAATTGAAAATAAATTATTTTAAAAGACTGTACATATTTCTTGTAGTAAACCTACTCATAATATTAAATTTTGTTAATCAGACAGATAAGAATCAGATTTATTCCTCTCCTGAATGTAGAACGCAATTGTAATTATTGTATTTTTAATAAAAAGAGATTACGGAATCAAGTTTCTTTCGATTCAAAATGTTTAATTTTCCTCTCAAATGATCAGTTCAGTTTGGCTGATGAATTTCATTTTCATGGATAATTTTGCTTACGTTAGCAGAGGTAATGAGAATTAACATGGTTAAATTTTGTGTAATAATAGTCACTCATTGGTGCGGTCACACATTTGCGCGAAAACTACTCATATTATGAAAAAAATTGTAGTAAATGCGAGTTGGCCGTCGGTCATTCAAATACCAGTAACTTCTATTTTTTAGATTTAAATTTTTTTTCAATATTAGGTACATATGCGATTACTTATTACTAGGCAGAGGATTTTTATGCCCTAAATATCTTGAAATGTGCTTTTAAAAATGTGCATTTATGATCTAAAAATTCTGAAATGTGCACTTCAATAAGAAGTTAAAATTAACAATATTTCTGTTCCTGTGGAAATCTTTCTTGATACAATTCAGGAGAAGCATATTTAGAATGAAAAGATATATTTTTGTGCGAAAATAATATAGTTTACCTTTCTTTGCTGGAGAATAATTAAAGTAGTGTGCCCTTCACCTTAGTGAAGTATACTGTACGCGTTGTACTATTTCTTCTATCTGGTTTAAAAAATACCATATCAAGAAATATCTTACATTTGAAAAAGTATTTTATTTATAGAAAATAAAAATACGATAACTGTGACAAGTTCTTTCGAATTAATAAACGTTCACAAACAAATAGATTATATTAAAAGATGAAACGTTTTAAAGACAAGCCTCTATTTTATACGAAATATGCAAAATATACACATATAATTACACGAATATGCCCGAACAGGAAAAATCGGCCAAATATGCGCAAATATGTACTAACATATTAATCTTTATAGCATCATATTCTAACCAAATGTCAAGAAAATTCACTTAGCTACGCACTGCCAAATCATAGAACTCCGCCTCCTACTTATTATAATGCAAACAATTCTATTTCAACCGAATAAATTACACTACACTGTGTCTAAAAGCAATTAAGCCTTGAATGAAGAACCCAAGACAAGGTTCAGGCTCGGTGACGAAAATCACACACCGAATAGTGAGATTCAAGGTTTTTCACCTAAGAAACCTTTCACAGAATTTCCCATTTTCCCGGAGATATTGAGTTAATAATGGAATGATATTAATATTACTACTAATATTACTGATAGCGTTACACTAGATAATTATTTGATACAGTACATGAAAATTAGATTAAACTGAGACATGACAGTGAATTTCTTACTGTTTCGGAGATATTGAGTTTATAACAAAATCAGTGAGACGTTTCGGAGCCTCGTAGGTGCTAGTGTGAATCTCTCGCGCTTTAACTCATTACAGGAAGAACATTCATATAGGTGGCTCACTCTTAGTGTCCAATCCCACGTCGAGGAGGTTTCCGATGAGGGGCAGCGGCCGCGGTCCCGGGATCTGCTCCCCGCAGCGCCTCAACCTCCGGCGTTCTTCAGCGCCGCGCGCCCACATTAGGGCTGCCAGCAGCACCAGCAGCGGCAACAGCACCGCCGACGCACACGTCAGAGACGTAGCCAGTGTCACAGTCACCGCCATCTCACATCAGCTGAATGGAACAGAGAGAGCAGCTTTGTATGTGGAGATGATGCACATTTTTTTAATCTGCGCCGCACCGGGAGAGGTGGCTCAGGCTTGACGGAGTAATATCCTACCAAACGGGGCACGGACCGCGCGCGCGCGATCTTTCATTCCCATTCCTTGTCCAACTCTACACCTTACTTTCACACACACTTACAAGCACTACACTACCGCACATGCGGGGAGACTGGTCGGGAGCTTAGAGCTTGTCCCGGCAGGGGCGCTGCCCCGTTGGTGGAAGATACCTTGGTGGGGAAAATCCCCGCTAGCCGACGGTAGGTCGGTGCTGGAACTCCCCATCCAGCGAGGCAATATCACAGCTACGCCGGAGCAAAACATGCACTACACTTATGGGACAATTTACTTTAGCCGTTGTCGTGCCCGGAATTCCTTGTAATCAATCATTATCTGAACCACCAACAACATTAATTACTGGTACAAGAGAGACCAATTATTTTGTCCTCCCAAATTAAATTAGGGGGTGTGGTCGGTGATAAATGTAGAACTGATTCGCAATCGTTTCATGAACGTTGGTAACCGTGTGCTGGGTCTGTGTTACCCGCGAATATTTTTTCATTCCACTGAAATGAAGAATGTTTGCAAAGCTACTATTTGTTTTGTGAAAAAGGAATTACAGTACACTTGTAAGCCCCCTAATAAAAATGTTATTTACATTCATATTGATTTGAATAAAAATTTGTGTATTACGAATTTAATTTAAAGCGTGATACATTCCACAAATAAAAATAGGTGGTGGACAGTTCGTGTTCACGTAGTGAAGCCATAATCTAAGAAACAGCAAATCAGAAGCTTCGATATTTACACAATACTGCCCCCTGAACTTAAATAAAATTAAACGATTGCCCCCAAAGTTGTAATCGGCCGAGTATTAATGTGAGAGACGCGAGAATAAGATTCGAGAGAGAAAGTGCGTGGCGTAGGCGGTAATTGTAAGTGTTCTGTTAATTTTGTAGCTATTGTTGATGAGATACCATAAAGCGGACTTTAAGAGATACGGTGATTGTAACCATTGTTTGACTTCCTTATTTCACACCAATGCCCACCCACGCCCACTCATACACATTCGCACTCTCGCACTCCTATTCAAACACATAATAGTATTCTCCTCTACATTTTGACACGATTTCTACTATTTCTTACGTCTTAGTGACAATAAGAGCACAAAGTCACTAGAGCAAACTGTGTCTGACCTAACTGCAGGCACTGAATTTTCGTTTTCACTTAGAATTGTACAACCTCCATGGTTGACGCTCCAACTCTTCTGTCTGGTTGCAGAATAAATATTTCGCGGAGGGACGCGGCCTTCAAAGATCAACCTTCAACGATGTAATAAAGTTAGAATAATTGGGCTCGCTTAAGTGAGCATTAGATATTTATTACTTTTTACTGTAATCGCTCAGTATGCTTTCTGTGATGCCTATGTGAGAAGTGTTTTTCTTTTATACAGTTATATAATAATTTTCCTGGGATAATGTATTTTGTTTGTTAACGTAGGGAGTCGCTAAGCTCATTGAGGTATTGAGAGGAGGGAAAGAGGAAAGATAAAAAGATTTTTGGAGACCGGAAAGTTATGGGATGGAGTGGGTATCTCCTCATGACCTCGCCCGGAAAATTACGAAAAAACTATTCTGTGTTTTGGCCTTCCAGACATCTCTAATAAACTGGCTTGCAGCTTCGTATTGCACGTGTGGAATACGTGCTGAAGAACACTTCACTCGATTTACAAAAGCAATTTCCCTCACATTTGTATGCCAAATTACTTTTGCGGCCGAGCTGACGCTTCGAAAGGCATTTACAATTTGAGGACGAATCATTGGACCTCACGATTAACATTAAACATTCTTGTCTGTTCCAGGCACATGTCCAAACGCCTGACACGCATGATGCAAACGCAGACAAGCACGCGCCGTGTGCCTTCCGCTAAATGCTATTTCATGCATGTCACCGTTTCGTCGCATTCCACTAAATGAATACCGGTTTTAAATTTACTTAACACTACTCAATTATTGAACGACTTTCATAAGAATGTGACGTTTTGACACCTAGTGCTGGCAACACAACTGAAGGTCCTCAAGTCGTTGTGTCCTTTAGCTTATCATACTCTCCTTCCTCGATTCATTCGTTTGCAGTAGGCTAACTTGTAAATGGCTTCGATGCATCTTTTTGTGATGCCTCTGTGGAACGAAAATGTAGTGATCCACAAGAAATAATTCAAATTAGGAAGTGTAGTAGGAAGTACTGTACAAGATCTTTTTTTATAAACATTACATTGAATTTATTTTTTATGTGATAAGTATTATGTTCATTTTAAAACCGAGTCTTGAATGTGAGACGAGTACTGGCGGCGGTACACGTGATTCCGGCTCCTGTCATGTAATGTGGCGAATGTGTTCGAGACCGTTTCGTGATTCCGTGCTTTGTATTATGTATGTATGTATGTATGTATGTATGTATGTATGTATGTATGTATGTATGTATGTATGTATGTTTATACGACGGTAAGTTAATAAGTATCTGCAATCAATTTTGATAATTTATTACAACAAAAGTACACAATTTTTATTTATGTCTTTTTTCGACGTAGTCACCCTGCTTTTCAATGCACTTGATCCATCGGTGAACACGATTTCCGATTCTCTCGAAAAAAAAACAAACCTTTTTAGTTGCGCAGCCACAAAGCACCGCTTACTTTACCTGTTGATCGGAGCAGAATCGACGGCCTCTGAGAGAATCTTTAAGTGGAACAAACAGATGGTAGTCTGATGGGGCGATATCGAGGCTGTACGCGAGATATTCCAACACCAGCACAACCAAACCCAGCTTCTGTAGAGTTTGAAGGGTGTGGGCGGCGGTATGTGGACGCGCATTGACATGCAAGAAGAGAACTCTTTCCGACAATCGACCTCTGCGTCTATTGCGAATTGCAGGCTTCAACTTGTTCAACAGCATTTCACTGTAACGTTCACGGTTTACTATTGACCCCTTTTCCTGGTACTGTTCCAAAATCGGATCTTGAGATTCCCAAAAAACTGTGAGCATCACTTTCGCTGCAGAAGGTTGACTCTTGAATTTCTTTTTGACTGGAGATTCTGGATGCTTCCATTCCATGCTCTACCGTTTACTATCTGGTTCGAAGTGATGAACCCATGTTTAATCTCCAGTGATGATTCATTTCAGAAACGTTTCACCTCCATTAGCATGACGATCCAATAGGTGCCGACAGATTCTCACACGATTGCGCATGTGCTCTTCATTGAGTTTTTTCGGAACCCATCTCGCACAGGTTATGAAAGTTTAGCCTGTTGTGCATTACTTCATAAGCAGAACCATGGCTAATGTGTATATGGTTTGCCACTTCATCATCAGTAACTCGTCTGTTATTGAGGATCAATGCACGCACTTGTTCAATATTGCCGTCGTTTACGGCTGCAGCAGGGCCAACGGTTCTTTCCCTCATCCTTCCCACTCGTTCCACCACTTTTGAACTGTTCAATCTACTGGTACATACTTCGCTGCGGCAATACATTGTCCCCGTACTGTGCTGTAAGTAGTCTATGAATTTCCGCTCCTAGTACACCTTCAGACTATAGAATACGAATTGAGGAGCGCTGTTCTTTTTTGGAGCAAACAGAGAGTGGCGCGACCATCTTTACATCGTAACAGCGCCCGGTGGACTGATCTGATAACGCTGAAACTTACCACAGACAAGTGCCACCTAGTAGCTGATGAGCATACTAAACCATAGAGCCAACCTAAAGAAAATTAGAGCAAAATGGCGAAAAAGGCATAAGCCTTGTTCACGATTAAGGAATACATTAATTATGCAGAACATTAGCGACATGTAAAACAATTATTAAGTTACATTTGCGTTATGGGAGCATAGTACTAAATATTGATAGTCGGGGTGTTATAAGTATAAATAAACTACCCTCTTCCCTACAAAAATACACGAGCCATTCGCTGTGAATTAACAAAAAAGGTATTTAAACGTATCCTGAACAATTATTTCTCTTTCTATTTACATTCGTGGCAGTTTTCTTTTACTGAATATGACAGCATGTTCAGACAGTTTCCCACAAACGTTATTTCAATATATCCCGGACTCGCGTACGTGCATATACCTCAGCGACACTCTTAGTCTTTGGTTTGTCTTTACGGGGGCCGTAAACAAACACTATGAAGGGGGCGTGTCTGAACAGCTGCCACACTGAGGGATAGTTCTCTGAATTACACGTGATGTTCACTTGTTTAGCGAACTGTCACTTTGGCTCATCCTTATAAACATTTCTCTATAACACAAAGAGAACACAGCAGATGCAACATTAGTTATGACCATCGAAGGCTGTCCCCTCAAGACTTCACTTTTCGTCTTCCTCTTGCCCATGCGTTCCTCCTTCGCCAGAGTATAGCGGACAACCGTTTTAAAATATCTCCCTTAAGTTATACGAGACTCTTCCAATTAACCCCTTTGTTTTGCACGTTTTCTGATGAATTCGGAATCACATATTTACGCAGGGCCTGTTTATCGTTGCACAAATAGCGTATAAATCGATGTATATTTGGCATTACTTTTCTCTTCGAGTAGTTCGTCAACTGCATCTGTGTAATTTAACCGTGGATATTCAATGTAAAATATCTCCTTGGTGAATGCAAATAAGAGTATATGAAAGAGTTTCAGTGCCGTTTTTAAGAAACACTTAACGGATTTAAAACATGTAAAAATCCACTGTCTTTAATTACCCAAAGATACTTCTAATTACTAATGGTACCAGTTGACGATGAAAAATAAGAAAATGATTTACGTTACTTTTACTTCATATTTAAAGGATCTCGCGGTGCTATCGAAATAGCTTTTAGTTACAAAATACTATTTTATGATGGTGTGACGCCTTCAACAAGGAAAAAATAAGCATACTTACGGAAATGAACCAGTCGATGCTTCTGTGAGAGCGAAATCACATACAGCTACAATATCGCAAAGCCTCCATTTTCTTCAGAATTTGCAACCCAAGGGAGACACTGTCAATCTTTGCGTAAAACGTTAGCGTGTTCGTAATCCAAGCCAGGTGCGCAGAACGTTTGCGCACTTCTACAGCTTTCAGAAGCTGGGCGAGTTCATTATCCGCGGCGTTAGATAACCCAAGGTCTGGATGTGGCATATGGTAGAGGGGTGACCAATAAGAAGAAGTGTTGCAAATCAAGTCTTTGAGCGCGAAAACTACCAAAGATAACCAGTACAGAATACAGTGGAGAACGAATACCTCAATAAAATAGACTTACCTACAATAGGTATCCGTTCTAAGGCAATGATTGTTATCCGAATTCGTAGTTATTCGACCAAGACCTTTTACCTCAGATTCCGGGAATTTTATTTTGTTCTCAAGACTCTTAAAAAATATTTCCCTAAAAATTGTTCATAAAATTTCGCTGCCATCTCCATGATCCTGTGATGCACTGCTGTCAGAATGTTGGTTGAGAGGGAATTCATACACAAAACATAATTCATAGCAATGAAAAATATTGTTAACGTCAATATTCTGGGAACCCAATGAACATACATATGAACAGATATAGATCCGAAATTCCAGTCATTTCACTAGCAATTGTCGTGTACATCCTGATTCATGATTAACAGTTGCCACCTTTTGAAAGGCTGTGCGCCAGCCCCTGTGCAACTGTTTGAAAAAAATCTTTTGCAAACTGAGGTGTCATTATAATTATTAAATAATAATTGAAATAAACAAATATTATAAAACTATTATTACAATCAAATGTAACAAACAAATATTATTTATAGGATACATAAGGAAGCAGATTTAGTTAATAATATTATAATAATAAGTTAATAATATTTTTTTCTAGGGCCTTTATCGAGCTGACAGTCGGTTACCCTTTACGTCGCGATAGAACGCAAATTGGACCATACACTAGGCAACAACACACTTGCGGGCTCCACTGATCTGAGGTCAGCAGAACGTGAGGCCCTTCGCGACAACATATATGAGAGACAAGGGGCGAACAACGATGCCCAAGACGGGACTCGAAGCCGGGACCCTTCGGACCGAAGCACTAAGTCGGAACATGCTCGTAACACCTCGGAACAACCTCATGCTCTTAACACCAATGAACAACAGCGATCGGCGATCCAGATCGGCAATTTCTCTCTTACAATGAAAAAAGTTATTTTAGTGAATAACATTACAAGGAAATTAAATTGATCGTACTATCCGCACAGTTAATATTAGCTCGGAACCTGGAACTTACTCCTTAATCCCAGAGTTTCTGGCAAACGAAAGATTGGGGACTACCCTAACAAGTGACTTAAGCGCGACGCACCAAGGTTGGGCGATAAAATTATGAGAAAAATTTGTATCGGATTAAACTTACCATGGATTGTCGATCGCTGGTACGAAGTGCACATGAAAAATAAGCACCTGCCTGTCCCAACGTCTTGTTTTCCTTCTGATTATCTAATCAATGTTTGTGTACGATTCAGCTTTGTCATTCCTGACTTTCTTCAGACGTTCATCATAATCAGGGAATTGTTTTTGATTCTCGTATCTTTTATAAGTTCTGCCTTGCATGAAAAGAAGCCAATACCCTGCCCATTTTCATTCGTTGTTTGCCTTCAGAAATATTAAGAATGTAAATTTTAAAAAAATTTGCACGTATCTGGCAGTATTTCATTGTCAATATGGATTTGAACCATAGTTTGGAGAAGAAGTTGCAATTATGTTAACAAAACCAATGCTTAATACAAAAATGCATTGTATGTCATTCAGGCCAGTCATCCGTCCTTCACCGATTCCAGCAAGAAATGTTCGTAATCAGGGAATTGTTTCTCCCTTATCGTGAATATCTGATGTTCTAATATTAATGTACTGTAATTTAGCCATTTAGTAGTTCTATGTGAAAAGACTTCAATTTTTCTGTTATCCTCGACGGACGACATAAGTATAAAATGGGTTGACATATAAACACACATTTTGCAGTATTTTTACAAGTGCAAGCCGCGAAGTAATGGCTAAAATACAGTACACGCGTGTATATTGTTTAGTTCGTCTAGATCACATTTTGTTGGCGGTTTTCCTCTGCCTATAATGGTTTAAAACGTTTTTATTTAGTGTAGGTTCACTTTCTTGCAGTGAGAAGCTCTTTTTTTGTAAGAGTTCTTGTTTTGTGAGAGAGTAAGAGTAAGTTTTGTGTGTGTGTGTGTGTGTGTGTGAGAGAGAGAGAGAGAGAGAGAGAGAGAGGGAGAGCCAATAGTTTTGCGAGAGAGAGAGAGAGAGAGAGAGAGAAATAGTTTTGTGAGAGAGAATTTTTGTGTAAGAGATTTTGTTTTAAGTTTTTTTGTTTTGTTTTGTGAATTATTATTTTGTTGTAATTTCTCGATAAACAAATAGTGTGCGGTACTGGACTCTGACAAAAGGGGCGGAAGAGGCAGAGTAATATTTTTTTAGATTCCCTACCGTTACTAGAAATCAAGAAAGTAAAATTACAGCATCCTTGGAAAGAGAACAATGTGGATTTCAGGTTTCAAGGGAGATTCTCATTTCTCATGTTAGATTGTTATTTCAAGTCAATAGTGACCACATACAGGTAACACAAACTTCATAATTCGCAGTTCAAACGATTAATCATCTAAACATTTTTCTATCATTCTCAGATGTTTTGCATGTAAACGTATGTAGCTTTTCCACATTTTCACATTATAAACAACTCAATAAAAAGGACACAGCTGGCACAAAAATAAGCATAATAATATCTTCAAAACTATTTGTTTAAAAGCTAAGTTCAAATATGAAATAGCGCACCAAATCAACTTATTACTTCTGCCACCAGGTCTTATTGAGACATTAAGTCTTATGTAGTAATTGTATTGCAAAATACTTGAAACGTTTGATTAAAAATGCGAACATTAAAGCATTGGGGATAACACAAGTTTTTTTAAACGCGTGCCTTGATATTCAAATTTAACCATCAAAATTTGAATTCAGTACAGGAAACTGCAAATATTTTTAAAGGTCCTAAAAAGTGCTAAATGTTCTAAATTCATTTATATTTTTAAATAACTATATAAAGAGTGTCCCACCAACTATGGGCTATCACATAACTTCTAAACGGTTCATGATATCGAAGTACAGTTTTCACTCAACAATTCGGAATCATGGGGCAAGTAATATGCTGTAGAGAAATCGCCTGAAGTTTTTTTTTTTATTTTTTGAGAAATTTAATCTTCTTCGATTTTTTAAATGGAACAATATTTTTTCTCGTCAGTAATGGATAGACCATAAAAATACAATGACAATGATGTACAATATGTTAATATTTTGATAGTAATTTGTGTATACAATTAACTTTCTGACATGTGATTTAAAATTAAACGGGCAATATTTCCTGTAGCAGCCCCCAGCCTTCCTCTGCTCTCGTTGGGGAAGGCGACCTTCGCTTCGCGGCGTTACGAAGGGGGGGGGAGTTTGACAAAGGCGACAGCGCAAATATTACTGACTAGACTGATACAGGAACAGTAATCTAGATTCATGATAAAAATAAATGATTTTTTCATTGATTCATCTGAATTCATTTTTTCACTAATTAAAATTTAAAAGCATCGATCATTGAAATAAACGATATAAAGAAATTGATAGTGTGTGGAAGATACTAACAAAGGTCAGTTTCAAATTTAACAAGAATCGAGCACGATGTTTAAAGCTACAAGAGCAAGACTGAATTTTAAAATACTCGTACAAGCAACCTTTCATTTTCAAGGTTGAAAATAACTCCAAAGCATCAGATTATAAAAAGGTAGAAATTTTGTTATAATTTCCATTACTCTACTTCTCAATGAAAACTTACAAAAATAAAATAAAACGTATGTTATAATAGAAAAGAAGAAGAAAACTATGAACTTAAATTATTACTAAACTCTGCGTCAACTATCGTCAGCAGTGTTGCCATATCAGCGGAATTCCCGCCGTTTTCAGCGGATTTTGAACTCGTACGGCGGAAAAAATATTAGTTTCGAGGACAGCGGAATAAACGGTGGAAATTAATAAAGACGGCGGAAAATAAACGGAATTCAAATCTTCACTATTAAGGCCTGGACACATATAGCGTGTTCGAGCAGAAACATTTTTAAACAATAATAAAAGACAGACAATTCAGTCTACATAAGTGCGTCCTTTATTATTATTTTAAAATATTTATGCTCGAATACACCAATAATGACGGCTATGACAAAGAATAAGCATTTGTCCTTATCTATTTCATGCATTCATAAGCATTGGTCATTTTCTATCAGGCACTTCATGCGGGATAAAAAAAAGACAGTTGCTTATCCTTAGTCGTAGTCGTGAGTAGTACCCGAAATCAGCTTTAAGACAGTCAGCATATCGGCAATTGTATCAGCTGTTTAATGATGGAGAAGGACCGCAATAAATTCCTCACATATCTGGCACAAGGTGGCTTTCGATAGAACGAGCCGTTAAGTAAGTATCGGATCAATGGATAGAGTTAAAAACTCATTTTGGTAAGGCACGAAGCAAAGATAAATGTTACGCTGCTGAAACTTTGTATAGCCTGTACCAAAATTAGTTAAACCTTGCTTATCTGCTGGCAATAAATCCGATTTTTTCAGAAGTCCAGATAGTGAACAAGATCTTTGAATCTCATACAGTTGATCCAACAAAACTGTTGACAGATTTAAAGACTTTGACACTTTCAATTGCGCGGAAGATTGTTACCTACATGTGATGTAAATCCCTTGCAGTGTGATACAGACGACCACGTAGACATAATTTTGCTGTAGAGCAAAACTGCAGGAACTCAAAAACAAGGGAAACATTCAATGGAGGAAGAGACGTGTTTTCGTGTCGCTGCATTCAGCTTTTATTAGTGCTTTTCAAGCAGTTGAAGCAACGCTTCCCTGATAATATTGAAACGTTAGAAACTATGTCTACGTTATCAATCAAAAACTGTTTATGTGCAATAAAACCTAAACTCACTCCGCTTTTCAATTTTCGCAGTATGTTCAACGATTTAATTGATAAGATTGAATTTCAATATGATTTTGACCATATGGGATGAAAACGAAAGCACTGTCTCATTTTGGAATGAGGTGATTAATTATGTCGACGCTGCTGGAGTACAACCTTTCAAAGAATTTTCGGATTTTGCCTTTTCCTTTTTGGTTTTACCACATTCAAATGCCAAAATAGAGAGGCCAAGTGAATGTGGTTAAAAATAAGCATAGAAACAAAATGAACATTGAATTATTAAACGCGATTTTGACAGTACGTTTTGGTCTAAAATGAGCGGGTAAATGTCATAATTACATGGACTGTCTGTAGGCATTTGTAATGTAATACATCATTCTAAGCTTTGGATTTTCAACCGAAGGGAAGTTTAATTCTGATGAATCAATGACAAAAAGCTTTAATTTTATCGTTATTATTGATGTTTGTTCCTGTATCAGTCGTGGCAATACCAAGAATTGTTGTAGTTTCACCTCAACCGCTCATTGTCATACCGTTCAGTCTCCCTCAGGTCTCCTCTCTCCCCCAAACAGTTTCGGCGCCGCGAAGTCCAGCTTCCCCACAGGCGACAGTTGCAAGGGCTCCTACAGAAAATGCCCGTTTAATTTATAATCACATGTCGGAAAGTCTAATTTTGTACTCGAATTATTATCAATATACTAACATATGAAATATCACTGTATTCCTCTTTTTATGATCTATCTATTGCTGACGAGAAAAGTATATAGTTTTATTTAAAAAAGGAAGATAATTAAATTTCTCGAAAATTAAAAATATTACAGACGATTTTTCTACAGAATATTTTTTGCCCTATGATTCCGCATTGTTGAGCGAAAGCTGCACTTCGATATCATGAACCTTTTAGAAGTTATGGAGGCCTATAGTTGGTGGGACATTCTGTATTTATTATAATTAATACATAGAAAGATTAATACGTTAAATCATATACAATTCTGATTAACATAGTGTTGAAAGTTCCTCTACTCCGTGAAAAATTACGAATATTTTTGGAATTGTGTTTATGAACATTCTGAAGTTTTCACCAAAGATTATTAAAGTGTAATGTAGGTAATATTTGTGAAAATCATAATACTTAATACAATTTTCTAAAGTAAATATTAAAAAAGTCGAGTTTATAAAAACATACGGAAGGAGTCACATTCTTGAATGATACAGGGGCTCGAAATTCTTTGGTACTTTTCATACCTGATGAAAGGGCACGTAGATCGAAATGTTTCATAGATTTCGCTTTATGACAAATTAGCACCTTAGCATCATCGCTAACGGCATGATAATATTTACTTCGAACGATTTTCAATATGTAAAGACTGTACACGTAAGCTTCCGCGGCTCAAGTTCATGCCTTCTTGGCTGTCTGAGTGATGCCGCATGGTTGGCTGAGAGGCCGAAGTATCGCCTGCCATATCGCAGGCTTCCTCAGGGTTGTCACCCGGACAGCCAAGAAGTCATGAAATGATAGTCTTGATGTATATCTGATTGAATAGCGCCTCTCTGAATAAAATTTGTGACCGAGATGAGCAGTCAGAACCTAAACAAATTGAAAGAAAACTATAATTGTAAATAACAAACGTGATAAGACATGCGCAACCGCATTATACAGCCAAAAACTTACCTGATCTCTAGGAATCGCTTATGCAAACAGCAGAGGTTGTCACCCAACACTTTCCCGCCAAACGTTGTGACATCATTTTGGATATGTCTACTGCACCGGAAGAGAAATGGCCCGACAAGTATAATGTGTCCAGAACCGCATTTATACTTGGGTTTTATTTTTTGACGCGTGAGGGCATATCTTCGCGTTGGAATATCTCACGGTATTTAGCGTCATTCTCCGTCGTACCGCTAGATGTCGCATGATCGCCAGCACTACTGGATATGGTCGCGATCATGCGACATCTTTCAGTTCAAGAGATGGCGTTTGAAAACGAACGAAACCAAACGAGTCCAAGTAACATTAATTTCTATACATAATAATAGCTCCCTATCAAAATGAATTACATGCACCTACTGACTAATAACAGACACTTATTGAAGTGTCTCATCTGCTTACGAATGCAACTACATCCGAAACTAACATGAAAAAACACATTTACACAAAGAAAAGAATGAAATGTCAAACTGATAAAACTTTATTGAAGTACGCTGGTATTCTATCTCCCTCCGAAACAAAATCCGTATCTACAAAGCCATTCTCAAGACAATATAGACTTTTGGCGCGACGTTCAATTTTTTAGCACTCAAATCAAATACAGAGATCTTTCAACGATTCCGGTCCAAAGACCTTAGAATTCTATGGCTTTTGGTCTGTAAGCTTTTCTGAAAATGCACGACTTCGTGCTCATTTTCATCAAAATCTATGGGTTTTCGAAAAACATCGTCAGATTTGATCCATATGTACTCGCAAAGTCAAGTAGGTGTTAACGCCTTTAATGTAAATATTAACGACGTGAGAGATATTTGAAAATAACATTTGTGTAATTTTTGTCAACTAAAAAGAACAATACATCAAAATGGCGTTTACATCATGCTGGTTAGTGCATTTAGCTTTATCCGCGCAAAAAGTTTAAAGAAAGAAATTAAGAGTCGTATTTGAAAAATCATTTTAATAGTGTCCACATATAACTTAAAATTATGCGTAAAATACTAATATGTAGACACAATGTACACGAAAGAACTAATTATTAAATAACTGATTGCTGTTGCTGTACAATCGAACAACTGTACGGTTGTAATTGCTGAACAAATGTCATTTGAAAAAACTTTTCCAATTTTCGAATATTCACAGTTAACAGTAAAAATCGTATCACTGTTGTCTTTACCAGAGTATTTCTTTCTATTCTTCCAAAAAATTTAAAGAGAAAAGTTCGAGCTTTTTTGAGAAAATTTAACATCTTAAGTATTCCAAGTGAAGTACCTGCGAAATTCAAAGGACCTCGAGTGGCGCCAGCCCGATTGGAGAATATTCATTTTGGAAAAAATCCTACGAATAATTTAGGCGCCAGTGTTGTTTACAGGCGGGAGGAAAGAAAGACGGGCGTTTTGAAAGTAACACTAATATCATATATAATAAAATAAAATCGGTATCAGGGGACCACCAAACATTTTCTTTTTAATCTTGAAATCGATATTCTGCAGGATTACTTAACTTTCTCGACACTACTTATACTACTTCCGTGTACTACTTCCGTACGTACACACGTAGACGAGTAAGTTAAAATTATACATATCTTTATTAAATCGATTTTTAGAAGAGAGTGACATTACGAAAAAAAACTTCAATTTTCCATGGTGGAATGGGGTTGAAAAAATATTTAACTTCCGCAGTTTTCGAAAAGTCAGAAGTTTTAACGAAATTTATATGCGCCCTATTTTATAAGAGTGTATAAAATGAATTAAATGCACATACTGCAATAAGTGTCTGTTAAATGTCCAGGAATGAAGCTAACAGTTCCGGGACTAGCATGAAACAACTCAGTGAATCAAAGAGAAAATAATTAAATATCAAACCATTAAAACTTAACTGTAGCTCCCGAAGTAGGTAGGTGTTCGAACAAAAAAATTAAAGAAAAAATTTGGATCCATTTTTGAAAAAAAACAAAACAAATAGAATATGTTTAAAGGGCTTCATGTAAATTACCCCCTGAAGATATCCATTTCAAATTTGAGGGCTCGCGATATTAGACAAATGGGTAAAATTGATTTTGGTGAAAATTCTGTGCACAGTTTAGGTGCTACGTTTTCTCACAGAGGGTACGGACTTTCTGCCGAAAGTACCTTCTTAACAGGCCGTGCGCGAAACGCGGTTTCTCGTGCTTGTTTTCCGTGTGCGAAACTCCGCGATACGTATGCGAAACACCTGTAACGATTCGCAATTGTTTTTCGACGTTTTTGTTTATTATTTACAAACAATAGTGTTATGACACTGTCTGGAATACATTTACTTTTGTAAACGTAAGGTATTTCTAGACATTCGATATTTAATTTATATTCTTTTACTTGACACATTGCTTTTCACTCACGGCGAGTTAAAGAATAGTATACGCAACACGGACGCGAGTTAATTCCTGTACTTGTCTCTTTGTCAAACTCGACTCATGCGTGAATCACATGTTCCGAGCCCTTGTTACGTAAACTACTATTCGAGAAGTAACGGTCCACTGTCCCATAAACTCTATTTCTGTCGAAAATCTTCACTTTTACCTGAAAATTACAGTGCTAATCTGTGTACTACAATAATATACTGAAAAATAAAACAGTAAGTTCTCTTTAGCTTATTGCCAACTCTCAATGTTTGTATTTATCACGAGGGTCCCGTAACATCTGCCAGACAAAAGCACTTTGAAACAAGGATCGACGGAAGATGGTATTGAACGAATAGGAAGTACGATGCAGTGGGCCCTTTGCAGCACCTTTTAACATAGATCGGGATTAAGCAAATGTCCTCGCAAACTTCTGTAATTCTTTTTGACTTTACATGTTCAGAAGACTAAATTAAAAAGTAAAATTCCACGTATACTATGACCAGAATAACTAAGTATACTATGAGCAGAATGAAAAAAAAATGTTAGATTTGAATTGTAAGTCCTAGAATATATCAGGGTAATTACACTATCCATGTTTTGAGAAATTATAGGATTGTCAAGCCACTGAAGAAATTATGGCAAGACATCTTTGATGTAATACATAATTTAATGTTATATAACATTCTAACAACTCAGCATTTAATATAATAGTATTTTGTAATATATGTCAATAATACAAATAAAAACAATGCGGAAGTTATGTACGTATTCTCCTAACAACAGATAATCTCACTCCATTTTCTGATTTGAGAGTTATTTCAGGAACAAATTTCATTTCGAAAGTGGGGTCTAATTGCAGAGAGTAATTCCAGACAATCTTTGCCAGGACTGCTTTCACTTCCAACATCGCAAATTTTTGACCTGGAACCAGAATGACATGTAAAATTGAAAAGTTTATGAATTACTGTAATGACATGAACATTTAATAATAAATAAATAAAACGTCTAACATAATAACCTCTAAAATGTACACACACACATTACGTATAAGAGAAAAATTCGTTGTGCAAAGAAGTAGAACAACGTGAAAAAAAAATAATGCACAAAGAAAAAAGGATTTCAGACATCATAATTATGTACTGACACTTGTGATTACCACTAGAATGATTTTGTGGAATCTACCCTGTCTTTACTTGTATAGACTCAAAACTGATTCACAAAGAGGATTTTTCCTCCCAATTTGAGACTACCTTCCTTCATATTATGTTACATCAACACTTTGCGAATTGAGTTACGATTCGTGGGACAATATTATTTTGGAATAGGTTCTTGGATAGTTTTGGGGAATCCAATAGCTCTAATGTTTTATTGCAACTGAAATAAATAGGCAATCATAATTTATAATAGGGACAGGGACTGATCTAGGAAAAGCTTTCAGGGAACTTCGCACTCACCTCTTCCATAATATTTTTTTAAACAGTAGTTTTTCAATTGTTCACTTAAAACACCGTGTGTCCGGGATGAGAATTTGTCTTTGAATGTGATGCAATCTATATGAGGGAGGGATTAGAATAAATTTAGTAAAAGTCAAGGGATCACTCCATTTCAAATAACTTTGAGTGACTTCAATTAATAAAACATTTCGGTTTATGTTTTGTTTTTTGATAAAAAACGTTTCGGTTTTTAAACGGTTCCTTAAAGTTTTGCTATGTTTTTATTGAATAATTTCGTAGTAATAATAACACTATAGAATAGAGACTGCCAACTTTTTTGCTTAGATAATTCTGAAAGAATTGTTTTGTTCATCGATTCCTCTTGTGTTTCTCTATAATATTCAACATATAATTATAAAGCAAATAATTACATATTAACGACTTCCAGATAATTCCACTCAACGATACATTCGTAAATATCTCAATTTTCAACAATACTTCGAGATACTTCCCCCACCGAGTAAATTAGTCTCTAATCTTAATTTTTCTGCGATGATTACAAAATGTTGAGCATTTTTGACATTTTCGCATTTTTGCGTATATTGGAGAATATTTTCTTGCGTGATGTAGTAATGAATACATAGTAGTGGATTGATAATTATAATTTCCTTAGTTCTGACATATTAATGATGAAAGATGATAACAAAAATAAAAAAGAGTGAATGTAAAGTTTATTATTAATTGTTGTGTAGCTTCATATCAGAAAACAATTAACACTAATATGTTTTTCGGTAACCAATGATATCTTAATTATTCCGATCAACCGGCCGTTCGTATTCAGCCATTGAGCCCCATTAGTCTCCATTGACCCTCTTTGAAATTGTTGGGAACCCCCATTCAAAAACATCGTTGAAACGAGAGTTTCGCCGATTCTTGTCTTGGCCAGGCAGAAAACACGATAATTTTAAACGAAGAAATTAGGGACTTCAAGCTCACAGCTCGACCTTCCGCGCACGCGCAGTTTGAGTTGCGCCTGCGCAGATGCCCCCAAGTGGCATAGAGCGGTAGAAATATTGCTCTGGATTACTGTACACTGTGCTGTGCTTAAAGTGCTTATTATGAAACAAAATACCTTCAATAAAAAAATTTAAAGTAACTTTCATTACACAATCCTTTGATTTTCAATTACGCAAGGTACTGTTTTACCATTAATTTTGTATTTACAATCGCCTATTCACGTCACCTTTTATTTGAGGTACTTAGCTTAAGATGATTCATGTTTCCAGGCACGTCAACTGCAATAGTCCGTTAGTGTAGTGAGTTGTTCTGCCGGGAGGTGACGGTGATCTTCGTGGGATAGCAAGATCCGGCGCCGCCGACACGTCGGCTTGCTGGCTTGTCTCCGACCACCGTCGGGGCATCCCCCAATCCAGATCAAGCTCTCAGCTCACGACTGACCTCCCAGCAAGTGAGGTTGTGTAGTACACGTGAGTGTAAGTAAAGGGTGAGGTTTGGACGAGAAAGAAGAAGGAAAGATAGTGAGCGACCCGTGGCTCGTTTGTTGGGGTACTGATCCGGTTTTCAACTGTTGATTGGTTGATTGGAGAAAGCACGGAAAACTACCGATCAGAGCAACCGACCTCTAATATTCTCGTCCAGACAGCGGCTGAATTCGATCCAACTGTCTAGCGAGTGTCCAAAATCCGCCACCGTCGGGAGTCGAACCCTGACAGAGACGCGTGAAAACTTCCGCAATGCTGACTCTGAGCTAAACTCAGCCGCTACGTAGCTTAAATGGGTACTAGCTCTGCACTCTGAGTCACTATTTGAGAGGAGAACCGAGCGTAGCAAGTTACTAGGAATTATGAAGATTTTTTAAAATCAGGAAAGTGAAACCAAAGCCTTTTCATTTGGCTGGTGCTACAGCAGTGCTTACTAAAAGAAGAACGTGTTCTGATTATCATTCAATTTTTAAACCGTTCTTATTCGCTTTAGTTTCGGATTCTGTATGTTGAAATAAAGTTTGGAAGGTGCTTCTCTCCCACGGTCCCCCTTGAGAGTTCGAACGTTTTGCAACACTTCTCATTCATATTTTTACCAATGCAGTTTCTGGATCCAGCGCTGAAAGGCACATAAGCATAAGGGTGCCTCTTGGAAACAGTTTCCAGCAAGAAATTATCCGGATTGAATTCTTCTGGATTTGGATAAAACTTGGGATTCCGATGTAAGAGCATTGAGACCACTACAACAGTCGTGTTTGGAGGGACGTCGACTGACACTGAAAAAAAAAATTTTAAAATAAATAATCCACGTCAAAGGATCAGTCGAGCAAATGAAAAGAATTCGGTATTATTTTGCTCAAAAGAAGAAAAAAAAACTTTGAATGCAGCCAAGAAGTGATACGTAATTTTAAAGGAGAATTGAAGCTTATTGAAATATCACGAGTTATCCTTGCTTCACTCACTGGAAGGAAGATGCAGATCTTCCGTTGTCTGTCTTCCAAATACTGGAACACTAGGGTAGAGCCGCAGTGTTTCCTTTATAACTTGTTCTAGATATTTCAACTTGTTTAGGTCTTCTAAATTAAGAGATAATTCTTCCAATTTATCATCAGGTACTACTTCTCTTAACTCATCAAGAATTCTTTCCTGAAAAAGTTAGAGTAACGAATTTAGAGTAATCAACAATGAAATTAATATTGAAAATAGAAATCATATTTCTGGTCTTGTCTCAGAGAGCATATTTTGGGTGATCTATTTGTGGAGAGGCACTGGCAATTTGTAGATTCCGCGTCATGAGACTGGGTATTCAAACATAGCACGCTGCGCGGTGCCGAGAGTATAAAATCGATGGCCGACGGAGCGGACCGGTCTAGGAACAGGTCTAGGCGTGCACAGTACGAATGTCGAAGAACATTCATGGTACAAACGCAAGCATTCGTTTGAGGAAATATGCGTAGAGCCTGCAAGGGAACCGTTATTGGAATACGATTTTGCACATGTCTACCAGTTCTGAATCGAATCTGGCAACCGCCTGCGAATGAGGAAGGTAGAATAAAGCCATTGAGTAGGGGTAATTTATATAGAAAGTTGATACAAATTATTGCGACTATGCGTCGAAGCCTCGTGGTAACACGAAAGGATTACCATGTTTTATGAATTAATGTCTCATATTACAATCCTTTTTGATTTATCTACTTTATTTATTCTGTGAATTTATGAATTATCCAGAACTTTGCAAAATAAATATTAAATGTGTTATATGAAGGAACTGAGAATACGAGTGAACTATTCACATGGATTAGTGAGGCTTGTGATTACGTTACTCGTTAAATCCGAAAACGCATTGCCATGCAAAAAGCAGATTTGCGTACCTTCTCTAGGGATGAACTTGCGCGTATATGGGTTTCTTAGACGAATGATGGTCCTCTTGTTCCCGCTGCTTTAGGAGGTCGAAAGGGAGAAGGGATTTTTTTTTCGAAATCGCATGTAGACAGTAACTTTTATGTTATAGCGTAGGCTTCCGCGGCCAGAGTCAGTATTTACTTGGCTGTCCAGGTGACGCCGCGTCCATGACGAAGGTGCCGATGTTTCGGTCGCCATTCTGCGACCTTCCTCAAAGGAAACCTTCCTCGCGATGAAGGTCGCAGAATCGGCAGAATCGCAGTCGGCACCTTCGCCATGGACGCGGCATCACCCGGACTGCCGAGTAAAAACTTTTGTTGATTTAAGGTCAACTGTATACCATTTTGATAAGAGACGAGAAAGGAGTATTTTATTAAAAATGTTTTATAATTAAAATCATGATCTAAAAAAGTAGTTTAAATTGTTTGATAAAATGTTGAACATCTCATCGAAATTGATTTAGTCGTATCCAAGATTAACCCGAACACAAGCAAAAATTGAAAAAAAACAATTGTTTGGGTATAACAACATGTTAGTAATTTTACGAGTTTTTAAAAATGCAGTGTTTTTTTTAAATTCCATACACACCTCTATAGAATATAGATTGTGGTGAAACACAAACCTGAATATCTGGACGCCGTGACAGTTCGTACAAAGCGAAGGATATTGCAGAAGCAGTAGTGTCGTGACCCTGGAACGGAATAATTGGCAAGTACAATCTAATAATTGCTAAATACAACTGAATGATATGTATAATCATAAATGACATATTATGTTGTTTACTTCGAACATGAAAGTATCAACTTCTTCACGAATATCTTCGTCAGATAATACATCGCCATTGAGGGAAGAATACAATAGCAGATCCAAAAATGCCAATTTTCGTTTTCTTCCTGAAAATTTGTAATTTCTTATTTTCATCAATGTCGTTTACCACCACATATACATTTATAAATATTATTAATGAATATTTAGTTAAATAATGATAGCAGTTACTTTAAATACATTAATATTGAAACATCGTTTTTGATTTAAAGTATTAAATTAGACACACAAATACTATCATTTTACCGATTTCATCTAAATTTTTTTCAAATAATGTCGGATCTTCTTGGAGTTGCTTTTTTCTTCTCCTTATTACCTAGAAAGAAAATGCAATAGATCATGATTGATGATTTTGTTTCTTACATATTTTAATTTACATTCACCGTAAACCTCCCATGCGCGAAAGTATCTCGGGTGCCAAATATTTAATTCATACCAGCATATTGCTCATTTATGTCAGCATATTTGCGTTATCCACTATCTTTAATTTAGTCTAGGTAATTTTGGAGATTGAGAGATGAAAAACGTTTCGCTATATAAGCTCTTTTCTGTGTTGTTGTTGTTGTTTTTACAGTTTGCACAATATCGCTGCGTGGGCATGTACTTAAAGAATTGTTTTTCAAACTTCTAACTAACTCAAGCATTTTTCAATATTTTCTATCGTTAAATGAGCAATAACATACAAATTAATTTAAAAGAAACACAATATATTACATTTACGGAGCATATCATACATAGTCTTTCGTATCAAAAAATTACTAGGGAAACGATGTAGGTGCTTATTGCTACAGGGAGGCGAGTTGAAGTTGGATTAGTATGAGGTGGGTTACTTGCGTTCGCAGAGCAAAAAAAGCATCGTTTGAAGTTGATAATAATGAGGTATAAAAGACCCCTGAATAACTTGCGATGATCTTCTCTAGCTGGATGGCGAGATCCAGCGCCGATCTACCGTCGACTAGCGGGGTTTTCCACAAGTCAGGTTCCCCACCAGAGGGGAACCGCCCCAGCCTGGACAGGCTCTAAGCTCATGACCGGTCTTTCGGTATGTGTGGTAGTGTAGTGCATGTTAGTGTAAGTGTGTGTAAGTAAGAGAGAGAATAGGAGTGAGAATAGGGCAAGGTATAGGAAGGAAAGATCGCGCGCCTATTTGTTAGGATATTGTTCTGGCATTCGCCTGGTGTTATCGGAGAAACAACGAAATACTACCAATCAGAACAGCCAGGTCGCTAGAATTATCCTCCAGGCATTGACTGAAATTGACCTAGCTGACACGCTAGAGAGGAAAATCTTGCACCGTCGGAACTAGAACCCTAGGACCTTCAATTCAGAGACACTGCAGCGGCATCAGTTGATGCCCTAAGCCACCTCTTCCGGTCCAAGGATTTGAGAGAGTGTTGAGAGTACATGTATTAGACACACAACGGCCAAATAATTGGCAAAAGCACATTGGCATGTTACTTGCTCTCCGATTCTTTGTTTAGTTATTTTGTATTTTCGAGATCGTCAAATGCTATGGTCATTATTACCGTAATTGTATCGCTTATTTTATCTCCGGATATGGCAGTTCTCCCCCAGCTGAATGATGAGATACGGCATCGACTTGCGGTGTTTTGCCATCCAGGTATCTCCCGCCAGAGGGGGAGACCTCTCCCCCACCAGCTGCCAGCTCTTTGTTGTGGCTGAACTCGACTTAGCTATTTAAGTAATATCGAAAATTCCCCGTCGGCACTCAAAGTCGGTTAGAACACTGCAATGACATCAGTTGATGCATTGAGTCACCTCAACTGTTGCTTGACATCTCACTTCTCCAGGTTTCACACCCCTAGATTGTCTTCACGGGATCGCACGAGGTCCTTTGCAGCCTGCTGCATCCAGAGTAAACAAAGGAATACAGGGAGGATGCATCACAACACGCGCCGTCGGCACCACACATGCATCGAACTTTTCTAGCAATTTTTGTACTCAAAACTAAACAATTAACACAAAAAGCCACAGCATATTGTCATTGCCAACGAGAAGGTCGATCCTGAGAGTTCGTGTACCTGCCACACACCAGTGCAGGTTTATTGCAAGTGTGAAGGATGAGAACTGATGATCAGGACCCTTAATGACACTATTGTCAAGTGTGTAACTCCATTAAATGTTATTTACCACCACATATAGTTGATAAATAGTATTAATCCTGAATCCCCATAAATGCTCAAGACGTTTGTAATATTTATTCTGAACCAGCCCGTACTAGCTGTATACTATCACACAGCGCAAGCAGAATTGGAATTTTATTAAAAAAACTGAGTCCCATAAAATTAGATTACTGTGCCACGATTATGTTCATCCTAGAGACCACACTTCATTATAGAACTATTTTATCAAACCCCGTAAATTACGATTTTCTCGAATTACATCGTGATAGGAGTATTGTCTGTAATCCATTTAATTACATAAATTTTCTACTTATAAAACTATTTGGCTGTAGTCTTTCGTTTCTCCATTCTTATAAATGAATTCAGAAAAACTCTCACCTCATTTGTCATACCATGAAGAACTTTCAAGTTGTTTCTCTCCTTCCATCCCAAATGTGTCAAACGATATATGAAATCCACATACAACCAGGGTTTCGAACTTCTTTGCATTAACAATTCACACATACTGTAAAGAAAAGTTACCTATCGTTACTGTAACAAACATGAAATTAAACCAAAAAATGTCGTTATCTCAAACGAACTTACCTCTTGACGCTCTGTAAATAGGAAGATGCGTAACCTTCAGTTTGAGCATTAAGTTTAACTCCCATGGCTGTTTCTACAAAAACATTCTTATGTTCAATTTTTGGTTGTTTTTTTTTTCCTACCAAGGATCATTCCATGTCATGATCTAAGGATTCCGCGTAACCTTTTTCGCGGAAACCTTTTTCGCCCCGTGTTACGAAATTTTCATAAAACTTTGGTTGTCTCAAAGAAACTATTGTGAAGTTGTAGCTTTGTAAGTGAACTAGTTTTAGATATAGATTAGATTTTTGAATCCAAACTGCTTCGTTGTACATTACGGCTATCGTATTTTCGGAATTTGGGGAAACTATGTCATACGATTTTGATAGACAAGTAAAACTGAGCTCACTTGTACAACTTTTCCGCTCTCTTCAGTGAAACTAATATTATTTTTGTATTTATTAATACTTAATTATTAATGTGAACATTGCAACAAAGTCGTCGAGAAACAACAGGGTTAAAAAATCCAATGTTTAAAATTGCACAGCTTCCTTAATATTTGAGTACGAAAAGTGAAATTGGGCTCATAGCATATTGAGACGGGTTAGACCCCGCGGCCTCATTTTTAAGCGCATTCTTTTTATAAAAGGTATCCTTTGTAAGCAGAAGACTTGAGTAGCTCAAGTCGCTCCTTAGAAAGTGGCTTCGAGTACCTCCGTAGGAAGTTATAAATCCGCACCCACTTTAGGGCAGGCAAAGGAGCCGTCAGTTTGCGCGACGGCCCGGCCACAAGCCGAGAGCCACACACCCGCGCGCGTCCACGCGTCGCCCGGGGGAAATTTATCTTGTTTCCCCCTAAACTCATGCATTATCTGACACCCATGATCAGCACCCTTCTTTGTCAGCCACCAAGATTCATCGAGTTCGCCCAGCGAACAACGCCACGTCACATGCATTAGCTTGCTACTAATCGCCGAGGAGTTTTTCTAGCACGCGACGCACTCGACATCTTCATACACATCACGGAAGAAAGGACGACAATGACCCTCCCCAAGGCACCCTCCGAGCCACCCTTTTCTGTCGCCTCACATCCCAGGAGGATGCCACCAGTAGGCGAGGGCTTTTGAGTTCTGATAGAGTTGCAACCGTGGAAATCCTTTCGCATAAAAAGCAATCTTGGCTGCTTCCGAGACGGGCATACTGCAAGAGATGAAGAAAGGAGCGTGACGGACAGCCGATCAGATGTATGCGAGCGAATAAAAAGTCTAGAAGCTAGACCAGGTGACAACACTAGCAGCAAATCCGGAGGGAAGGTGCCAATGCAAGCCCCGCGTTACGAAATTCCTCAAATTCAATTGGACAAAAGGATACGAATTATAGAGGAACGAGACTTTGCGAGGGAGAGGCAGGAACTCTTCGCTGAGCGCCACGGACGGTTTTCCGACTTTGAGCACAGCAGACGAAATTGTAACTTTGAGCAGAACAGACGAAATCTTGACTTCGACTAAATGAAACTGCAGGGACTTCGTAATCTTGTCTCCATTAATTCAACTTGGCCGTCAACTTACACTCGCCACCTGCAGTTTTGGTGACTGCCTGCCATACGTGACCACTCATACGATAGCAGAGTCTGCAACAATAACGAAGTGTGCTAATGTTTCGCACCTGAGACATCGCGGTTGCAGCTATTCCTGGAGGCCTTTGGATCGCCCTCTTCGGCCCGTGCTCCTGACCAATTGCGAACTTTGCCAAGACGCCGACCAGTGGAGCTGACACCCGCCCTCTCCCTGAGACTCTCCCTTCACCCAGCCTCACCGGCCCGGCGCCTTCCCGGGAACACGTGAGTCTCTCGCAGGCGCGTCCAGACCCGCTGCCACCGCGGCCATTGCGTCAATGGGCGCTAACTTCCTCGAGTGGCGACAACCGATTCTCGGTCACATCAATTATAGGTAGAGAAATTACATTGTAATCACGAGATGCGCGTAATCGAAGATTTTGTGATAGTGTTGAAGCAACAATATTTGAGTGTCATGAAGCGAACTCTTAAATCATCAAGAAATAAATCGTTACTGTAATGCATTTAAATTGTTATTTCTTTTGTTTAGTTTTGTTTAAAATTTAAGTTAAAATAGTGCCAAGCATTGTGGTAGCATCTGGAGGCAGCATTTAAGAAACAAATTAGTGGACTCCCTTCAGGAACCACGTTGAAATAATTACCATAATTTCCTTCAGTGGCTTATGTTGAGCACACCCGATCAAATTCTCTTTGAAAATCTAACCCAGAGAGAGACAAATTCTGAAGGTAATCTGGGCTCGACCGAGAATTGTCGCGTAGAAATCTTCGGCTGCTGTCGAAGATTGGCGTGGAAGGTACTTTGTTCGCGACTTCCTGCCGAGCACGCCTGGCGCCCAGCCCTAGCATTACGTATCCCGAGGGGGATTCGTTAGAAATCAACATTACATTGTTTTAATACAAAATTTCAACATCCTAGTTCTTACCGTTACAGTAAAAATTAAATGTAAATTTCATGATTTATTTAAAAAGTCCCAAAATAGTGAATTTTGAAACCATGTTTATATAAAAGTATGTTTATGAAATAATTTACAACATACCTACATTTTTTTTAAATATCACATTTTGAAGCCCTAGAATTAGTCGATTTAACTTCAATGGTCGTAACTTGGTGCCAAATTTTGAGCGGGCAAGACAAAAATTCATTCAATTTAATAATAAGAGAGAAACATTAGTTTCAAAGTTTGTACAGTAATTTTTATAATTACTGTTGCTATTATTATTACTACAACTATTAATATTGCATATTAAGAACCAAAAAATAGAAAACAATGTATTCTCTCCTGTCCACTCACCGCAAAATATTCTTTTTCAGGATTCAGTCTCCGGCGAAAACAATTCTCTCCTGAGGTGTGATGAGAACATTGGCGAAGGATCCACGGAATGTGCGAAAAGCAATCACTTGAGGTTCCCCCTTAACCCCTCCTCACGTTACACCTTCACTGCCATACAATGCTTCGAGTTAGAGGCAACATTGGAAGATATGGAAGCGGGTTATGTATTTAATTAGCTGCAGAACACCACGCTGGCGGGGTATTAATCACAATCTTTTGTTAAACGGAAAGAAGAATTCCATCTATTCATGCTCTACAGAGGAGCCTACCTCTAGCCATTCTATTATATATCTCCTACGTCCTACCCCATCTCTCTCCGCCTTCCTCCAATCTGGAAGTGCCCAGTCTTTCGCGCGTACTCACTAAAACACTTTCTCACTAAAACTATTAAATTTTATTCCTATTGGGGTTCTCATCCCCACACTTCTTTTTGTTTATAATTGAAAATAATAAACAAATCTAAAATAAAAAATAAAATGCATATGCACACATATATTATTTTTGCGGAGTTTTATATGTAATACAAATACTTTTAATCAATTGTCACATTACAAAACTCTTTTTCATATTCTTTTCTTATCGCGTATTTATAAAGAAAATATCTTGCAGCTTTTAAAAATAATCGACTTTTAAAAAATCATCGATCAATCAATAGACTTTAAAAATAGTTAAAGTAATTTTAATTAAATTAGAGTAGGTATTTTAGGATCATTGATAAATAGCGGCTGGCGGAGAGGAGCCATTGACCACTTATAAGATTATACTTCTCTTCAAATTGCCAGATTCGTTTTCAATATTTTCCTGAGAAGTCTTCGCTATAGATAAAGCCATAGATCTAATCACCGATTCGGAAGTAAGCAGAGCCATGATTTTTACTGATTCCAAAGCAACTTAATATGCATTAAAGAACCATGGGAACAAAAATTCAAGAATACAAATAATACAAAGAAAACTACAACATTTCATGGAACGTAACATCAAAATAGTGTTGGCATAGGTTCCGGCTCATCAAGGGATATTAGGGAGTGAAAATGCAGACTCAGCAGCAAAAAAAGCCATTTTCCAAGGAATCGATTGTACAAAAGAACCAATTACTGTAGAAGAATAAAAAAAGGCTTCAAACTAATGCATCTGGCAAAAATGGAAAATAATTTGGGAAAACTCAAGGTCATATCTACACTTGGTCCGTAACAATGCGTGGGATCATCAAGCATGCATCAAGAACAGGAAGATTCAATGTATTTTGACCAGATTAAGAATAGGTCACTCCAACTTGACACACTCTCATTCCAAAAACACCAGTGAACAAATCCCTATCAAATAACTATTTTCCACATATAAAGAGTGTAATAGTACCAGTATGAAAGAGTGGATTCCTGGAACATCAACACTGTTTGGATACATTGAAAGTGTGAACGATGTTATGAATTTTTTAAACGAATTGTGTGCTAAACTCTATATAAGAAATGTTGTAAATCATTTTTTGAAGTTTTAACTGGAAAATATAACTACTAAGTCCTAATACCACCAAGTCATCGACTATAAAAAATGAAAATAACAAGATTATAATACCTCCAAAAAACCGATATCACGGTGAATACCGTCTTCACAAAACTTTTTCTATTATCAAAATAAAATACTTGAAAACCAGAGTTGTTACACATTACATTCTTCCAAATATCCATTTACCAATACTGTTTCACTTTAATTACATTGCTGTTATACTAAAAATTATATTCGAGCCGAACTTTCATCAATTTAATCATTCTTTCAACACCTAAAGGTACACTTTCATTCTCCACTATATTAAATATTTTCTCTATAAAAATGCATCCACCCGTCAATTTCAGCATAAATAGTACTGTCCCTCATCCAACTTGCGAATACATAATATTTTGCTCAATTTCCTACTACTAAACGTGAGAGCATTCGTACCTTTTTACGACAATATTAACCACATCCATCAGAAAATGATATCTTCCAAACATTTTGTCTCTTTTACATTTAATGCACTCACGCCTACACGCAATTAGAATCAATATCCAAATTACTTAAAGATATATATATATATATAT
>BOPP01000025.1:4042621-4052652 GCA_017312745.1 Gryllus bimaculatus
ATATATATTTTACGCTATTTCAAATTATTGCATTACAAATGACAATAAAGATTGAACATGGCAAAAAACAGCTTAAAAAGCAAATATATTAAAATGATATATTTCTACTCGTTAAATAAAACCAACCGTTTTGGCAATGTTTTCTTACGTTGCCTCCAAATTGAGGTATTGTATGCCAGTGTTGACAAATAAATCCACTATTCCCGGGGCGTCAACATGTGGCATTTCTAATGACAGATGTTTTAAATCATTTTATAAAAGTACTTTTCTGTATACGTGAATTAATAAAAACTATTATTGGGTAAAATTGCAAAAATTATCCATTTAGACTTAATTTACGAAGTAGTGGCACCAAATAGAAGGTTGAAATTATGCACTAAGAAACAATGTAATGTTAATGTGTAATATCTGCATTTCACTTCTGACTCAATTATTAAGGGAGATATTGTTATGTTAAAATGTGGATTTTTTTCTTCAACTGCTGCAATGTTTCCACTGTGTGACAATAAATCCAAAAAACAATTTTAGTTTTATTGAATAGAGCGGAAAAGGTGTAAAAGTGAGCTCAGTTTTTACTTGTTAAGCGATACCAGATAAGGAAAAATTGCTTCCCAAAATTGCGCAAATCTGATAATCGTACTGTACAGTGACGCTGCATGTGTTCCAATAAACTGCCACATGTCAGAAGCTATCATCTATCAAGATACAACTTCAAAAAAGTTTCTTCAAAAAGATAGTACAAAATTTAATAAAAATCCTCAATGACCGCGCGGGGCACGGTTCCAAAATTAGACCACTTGACCAGGTATGACCCCTGAGAAAGTACATTACAAACCATTGAATCTACAAGTCGAACACAATGATTGCCAATCATTCTATTCCATTACCGTGACTACGTATTATTTTCTTATCACATAATACTTGTATGTAACAATTTTTTAAACAATCCTAAAGAAGGATATATGATTTTTCCTGCCAGACACTGTCGAGAAATGTCGGTTTCATTTCTCTTACTGGTTAAACTATTTATTATGAGATAATAAATATTTAAGTTATTGTATTACTCATAAATGAAAAGAGTAAAACAAGTACATTCTTGTAAAAAAACTATAAACATTAGAAATGTATAAATTTCAAGTCACGAATTTGGTAAATGTTTTGCTCCCCTCAACAGTAAATAGTAAAATAGTTTGGAGTTTAAAACATATTATGGTGATGTGTACAAAAATAATTATCACCTTAAGTTCAGCTTTGAAATTTGGACACTCAAGAAGTGAATACAATCGTTTAAAATATGTTTTCATGGAATGAAAAGTAATTAAAGGTTCATCAAATCCAGCTTACGACAAACATACCACATATCACGTCTTGGGTGTAAAGGTCAATGTGCGGAGTAATGTCGAAAGGTTCTTCTCCCTCCTTTTTCTTTAATATCGACATTAAAATGTTCCCTTGTTTGTTGAAAACATCGACAAATTGCTCCAATATTGAGAAATGGAATGTCGGCGTGATAATTTTTCGATGCTTTTTCCACTTCTCTCCTGCAAAAATGTAAAAATGTTTTCAACAAACCATTCTATGAAATTATATTTGTTCATGAACACCCACGTTCTTGAGAAGTTGAAAATTGATTGTTTACCATAAAAAATTAAAATGGTCTATGTATTTCAAAAACAGGGTTCAAAGATTATATTTTGTGACGAATTAAGTGAAGTTTGTGCAAGAAAGTGACAATCTCCCAAACTCGTTAATGCTGCATATATATATATATATATATATATATATATATATATATGTATATATATATATATATATATATATATATATATCGGACAGTGACAGTGAAAACACCTGCATTGCTGGTCGTGGTAATGCATGCTTGCCCTAATGTATCACCTAGTAATAAACTGACTGATCGAGTTAGTTGGTCTTCTACTTCTGCTGTCTTAAAACATAGAGCAAACGTTTTTTTCTGTATGCTTGAAATACGACACGAATTCAATCTTTCCATCGTAAAGTCATAACACTCCTCAAAAACGATTAAGACTGTTAAAAGATATATTTCTCAAATAGGATTAGCGTCTAGTTTTACAAAAAATGTGAGTTTATGTTCCCTAAAGCATGACTTCGATGTGAATGCTGAATGGCATTTCTTAGCTTATGGAAAGGAACCTTGCGTCGGAGTAGAAAAAACAACTAAACGTTTATCAATAAAAGCTTGTCTTCAATCGTGTCAGCAACCTATTAATTTACGCAGATTATGTAAGTTATTTAAGTGAGCTGATTATAATGTGAAGAACATTACCTTTATATTTTTAGCTTCACTGAACACTGCCTGAAAATAGGAAAGTTATAACAGTGATACGAAAATTTTTAAAAAAACTGTAGAAGGCACAAAGAAAATACATTTTACACAATTCCTTGGCTGCATGTGGGTCACACAATACTCCATACTACAAATCAATACAAAACCAGTGGGTTTTTTCTAGAATTCTTTGAGAATATTAAAGGGGGAACCGGGTAAGAAAAAAATCGAATCCCAATTGATTAATCTACAAGAATCGAACGAACTATTATTTAACATCTCTGCATGTGCTGTAAGCCTCGCAACATGCGTTTCAGTTGCATGGAAAACGCAAAAACTCGCGTTCCTTTAGATATTACTATAATATTCTTGATGGATCCGAAAGAAAGAAAGAAAGAAAGAGAAAAAAACTCCAGCAGAAGCCCGAGACGCGGCAATGGCACATCATTTGTATCGATGGGGTCTAACCGTCAGTGCCGAGTGGGAAGTACGACGCGGGTTACTCAATTCTATTCAAGTACAACTTTTTTTTCTTTTTGCTCTGTTTGTAGATAATGAAGTTAGATTATTAGAAGTTTTTGACATTGACTACTCTAAATTAAGCTCTTAGAAACATAAATAGAACATTACCTGTAGACGTGAGTAGACCAAGTCCCAACCAGCGATGCAGAAAATCGTAATTAAATGCCTTTTTCAAATTCTTGCTTTTAGACAACAGTGCCTGGAAAGAGAATTTTAACTTTTGACTTTTAAGTTTTAAGTGTACTCGAATTAAAAGTTTATGATTTGCTCTGAGTTACCTCGATATCGCTGGGGTCGCCTAAGCTCACGAATAAATGGGCAGGACCAATCCACAAACGAAAGGTACTTCCATATTTTTCATTTATAACAATAATCTTTTCGAAGATCTCTGTTTCAGAATAAATATTTCAATTACATAATTGAATATAGTGTTCATTTGTTCAAGAGTAATATTCTCTCTCCATTTTCACTCATATGAAATAATGTGAAATGTGAAAGGAAGTATATTTCATAGAGAGAGATGGTATAGATATACATATATTTCACACACACTGATATTTCGCATGGCAGACTAATATTGCGTAATTACTATAAACACGTATGCTTTAGCTGATATACAGAATGATCAGGAAGGAAAATTCGAAACGTTGAAAATTAGCTCTTAAGACAATTTTAAACATTTTGTCTAATTGACTACTTTGATATTCCGAATGGCTAAGCCACCGTAAGCACTGAAACGTTGGTTTGAACAAATGCTCTCTAGGCAAAAATTTGTATTTCAGAATCATAAAAATACTCCATAAACATGTAAATTGTTTATTTTTGACAAAAGAAATGAATATATTTGTTCAGAAAAAAATTAACCAGAAATAAAAAGCTTCAAATTTACAATTTTTAAAAAAACGTCTGGGTTAATTTTTCTTTCTGAATAATATATATTAATTTATTTTGTAAATAATAAACAATTTACATGTTTTTGGAGAGTTTCTATGCTTCTTCAATGCACACTGTTACCTCGAAAACCTTTTTTAAACCAACTTATGAGTGCTTATTGCGGCTCAATTATTCAGAATGTTTAAGTTGTTTATTAGACAAAATATGCTTAAAATTGTTTTAAGAGCTTATTTTAGAAGTTTCGGTGTTTCTTCCTCGAACATTCTGAATACTCCGATACGAAATTCACAGCTGGAGGTTTTAAGAATACCTAACACATTGTAATAGTAATGGTATACAATATAATATTGTACAACAGTAATCGTATACAATACATAATTCAGCCACAAAGTTCTCTAAAGTGAAACATAACCACGAGTTCTTTACTTTAACCTGTTGATTGAACCAATTTCTCCTACTTATGCTATCCAGTTTTATTGTAATTCGTACGCAACCAAACCTGGTTTAAAAAGAAATTCGGTAAGAAGAATCTATAGAAAATAGTTTATGATTTACAATTCTTCTTAATAATTTTCTAGTGTTTAAGAAGCAGTACGCAGTTGCCCCGACAAAACACTGTCATAGGGGTAAATGCAGAACTTACTTCTTAGGCACGGGCTTAAATGCGGCACTGAGTATTTAACAAAATATTTCGTAAAAACTGTTAAAAATTATTTCTTTGTAAGTTATTTTATTACATTAAGTTTCTCAACTCACGTTTACAACCTCTGACTCCAAAGATAGTAAAAGGTATATTTACGCCAATTTTAAACTTTCTTGGGCGATTTTAACTATCAAATAAACATCTGGACACGAACTTGTTCGTATTTTCCGAAGTACTCTTACTTGACTCGGGGACCTCTTACGCCTTTACTTCTTGAGTGAGGAGCAAGAACGTATCGGGTACTAACAAATTGACATACTAGTCTAAAATTAATGAATGTGGGTAAAACATGAATTTGATAGTATATTTCATTATCATTTTGTCATAAAAACATTTGAAAAAAATAAGAAATTCTAGATTCAAAAATTGTGGTTTTACAGTCACTTTTTGTCAAAATGTAAAATCTTATGTGCACTTAATGTGCAGTAACTCACTTTAAACTCTTGCGTGAAATACGTTTTCATTTCCTCATTAAAATGGTACCAAATACGTTATAAAAAATAAAAGTCTGAATTACATGCCGTTTCAAGGATTCAAATTTCCACAAATGTCACCAATTTCCTATTTTTCTGTTCTTTCATAACGGTGCTCTGATACAATACCTTAAAGCAATCAGAGGAACAAAAAAACACTCTTAATGCGTGGCGTCCGTTAAGAACAATTAAAAGAAATGAATTATAGGTATAGATGGCGGAAAGTGCTCATATTGCATGAAAAGTATACAGTAAAATCTAAGTCAAAACTGATAGTGATAAAAAATATTCCTCTATAGAGGGTTTTATGGCTGGGTTGCCGATGTTATGACACGTAATATATATATAATATATATATATATATATATATATATATATATATTATATATATAATACATACTATACATATATTGCCGTCCTGGCTCTAATCAACCAATTGGAATGAATATTAAACAATTTTAAATTTGACATCTACGTTTCTCTTGCCAGCACAAGTTTGATCTTTTCATTTAAGGTTCGTGTTTTATGTATCTTTCAACTTTTATTTAGCCAGCTGTGAAACTCATAAAAATACACACCACCGCACTTCCTAGAGGTTGCAATCGGAGAGCTTGCTTACTCTTTCCACGCACAATGCATCACAACTACTATCGCTCTGTGATACCCCTCGCATGACCTATTCAATGCGTCTGTGACCGAAGAGTGACGATGTGCAACGCGGTGCAGGGAGACGCGTGAATAGAAACCATGCCCTCCCATGCCGAGAAAATCTGGAGAGAAGGAATTCTCTCTCCTACGGCGAGCTGTGCCTGGAGGATCAAGCGAGCACCTGGAAACGTCGCTCAATCAATGTTAGAAACTCAACATGCACTGGCGTTCGACAGGTGCACGAATCAGGTACGGCGGATTGGAATGCGTCAGAACGTGACCTGCAAAACACCTGTGCATAATACTCAGAGGCAACTGTCACATGTGTAACTTGTTTATATAGTTTATCATCTTTGAATCCCTAATGCCCTAGACGTTTGTATCAATTATTCGGTGACATATATTGTGTGTCTTATATTTTTTGGAAAATTAACTTTTTACTTGATATTTCAACTTATATCACACGGTATAGAGTTGTATAATTTTAAATTGCCTCATTTCGTTCTTCCATTTTTGCCAACTGACTCATCCCTTTTATTCCTTGTTGGAAATCTGTTTGATTAAAAATCGTTTGAGTTTAATTGTTTTGGAGATCAAACTTCTGCTCTATATGGCATCAGCATCTCAAATTTTGAGATGCTTGGGCCATCTTGTCAAATGTTTAGACTCAATGTTCCCCCTCAACGACCCTTTATATTTATTTATTCATTCATGTATTGGCTCACTCTTAGTGTCTAATCCCACGTCGAGGAGGTTTCCGATGAGTGGCAGCGGCCGCGGTCCCGGGATCTGCTCCCCGCAGCGCCTCAGCCTCTGGCGTTCTTCAGTGCCGCGCGTCCAAACTAGGGCTGCTAGCAACACCAGCAGCGGCAACAGCACCGCCGACGCCCAGGTGAGAGCTATCTGCTCCACCGCCATGCCTGCGGACTTCAGGGCGGGTATGATACACTCAACTAGCTAGAATGTACTGCACACAGTAGCTGTGGCGCCTCCATCTTTGCAGCAAATTGAAGCCATGTTTTTGCAGTCAAAGCAGCGCCCTCTGGAGAAACAGAGTATTCTAGTATTCCGTTAGGCTCTGGTTAAGGCCGGGTGGGTGCGGACCAAGCGTAATATAAATCCTCTTACTCTGTTTCACGACCAAAACCATTCATTTAAAAACGAAATCACAATATGTAAGGACAACGAACAGAGAAACTTCAAAATCGCGTTGATTCCTGCATCGGTTATTGTCATAAGAATGGAAGCTGTTGAAATGTTATTGTAGTTAGCATAACGCCGGAAAGTGTATCTTATTGTTATACGAAGTAAACACATATATCACAAAAACGACGGCAAACTTGAAAAATGATATATTTTTGGTTTTCCGACTTCTAGTATTACAGTTATACGGCGAACATTTTGAAGGCATTGTGAATATTATTATTCTAACTACTAATAGAATTTAAATGCAGATAAACGAAAAGACAACAATATAGAAATAAGATCTTATACAAACAACATGTCGAGTCAGTACAACAGTTCTACACACCACCTTCAGGCATCTCTCAAATTTTGGCAGCAAAAAACATGGCCGCCACTAGTTCGGCGAGCCTCCACCAGGAGCGCTGAAACCATAGGGTCAGCCACTCTATGTAATATATTCTAGCTCGTTGAGTAAAAAATAACTTTACCACCACCAGTGATTTTCCACGTATTTCATAATATAAAGAATCTGCGCTCTAGTGGCAGTAAAACGAAACATAAATTTATTGGAAGTTGTTCCTCTGTACAATGCAGAATGAAAACGAAAAAACGTACAAATTTTTAAATTGTTGGTTAAGGATAATTCATTTTGATTAATAAATACGAGAATAAGCAACATTTGAGCATTGAATCTCAAAACAGGCATTTGCAGGCACTCTAACATTCGCATATAATGCTCCTAATACATCAAAATGAATAAATAACACAAAATATAGCGTTTTCCATTGAAGAAAAATATAGACAAATAGCCAAAAATCTGCAGCTAACTAATGAGCAAGGCTCAGATTAAATGGAAAAACATGTACCTAAATAGGCACAATCATGCGGATTATTATGTTTAAAAAATAACGCAATAATAAACAAGTAACGCTTTATTAAAATAATTAAAATAGTGAAATTAATTTATTAATCAAATAAATAAGTTAAAATATTAAGTATCAATATCTGTCAAAACCTAACTTTTAATATCAGCAATAGTTTATGAATTAATCATTCTTCTTTGAAAATAACTGGACGTTTTTGTGTTGCTGAAAGAAACTAACTTCATTCTGTTCTGACCAAGGATCGTTTCTGAAGTACAAGGTTAGTAATATAAGCAATGCAATATTTTAATATCTGAAATGCGAAACTGCACCTTTCATTTAATATATTGCTTTATGTTGTCTAAAACTCCGCTCAACATGAAGATTGAAGGAGAACATTTCAAGCATCACTATGCTTTATGAAATGAAACTCAGATCTAATTACAAACCGATTCACCACTTACAAATGAAACAAAACTTAAAAATAGTCTTCCAAGAATTATTTTTAATTATCGTAATAATTTCAAATAAAATGATCCAGTGTGCGATGATTTGTGAGTTATATGAAATGTTAATAAATAATGTTAATAAATGTTAAGTAAATATGAGAAAATATGTGAAAATGCGTTTTTGAAAATATGGGCATGTTGATAATCAAAAAGTTTTCAAAAATTCCAATTCCTAATTGACATATAATAAAATTCTGTAAATATATGACAGAAAGTTTCATTACAAATCATCAACAAATTAATACGTAATTACGTACAAATTCAAGTCCTGTTAATCGGCAAGTCCTCAAGGATTGCCCAAACGGTAATTCACGAAACCCATGGTTCTCCGCACAGTAGATAGCACTAAACACTGATTCTTGAATCGAAGTAATTCATAAAGGAGTGAATAACTCCGATAAAAACTATATCTAGTTGTAAGATATAAGATAACTCTCTTAAGAACAATAAGAATTGAAAATTAAAATGTACGCACAAAAACAGATATTTTCAAATTAAAGAAAATGTCTCATGACTTGACTTTGAATGTGGCGTTTATCTGATACTCAGCGATATTGTCGCAGATTACATGGCATATTTTTCAGAACTCTCCCTCCCTTCTCCTCTTTCTCACTGCAAGGGCGTTACGGTCACAGGCCAGAAGCAGTGTTCTGGTATGACATCCGTCTTTTCGCAGTAATTAGAGTCTTTCTGGTGGTTTTCTTGAGCTCTCATTTTGCTGGCAACGAGAGGCCTGAGGTAGGTTGGTTGGTTTGGTGGATTAGTGACTGCGCATCAATTGCTAAGGTCATTAGACCCGTAAGTGTAATGCATACTCTTATTGCAGGAAATGGCGGCGTCTTTCCCGCTGGATGGTGAGATCTAGCGCCGGCCTATCGTCGACTAACGGGGTTTCCCCTACCAGGTATCTCCCACCAGCGGGCATTGCTCCAGCCGGGAAAAGTTCTAAACTCCTGACGATTTCCCGGCATGTGTGTTAGTGTAGTGTAAGTAAGGGTGATGATGGAATAAGGAAGAGGAAGGAAAGATTGGGCACTTTCGTGGCTTTTTTGTAAGATACTGCTGTGGCATTCGACTCCTCGGCTTGACCCGGAGTCTCCTGTTTCAGAAGTAATTTTGTGTTCCGGGTTAATATTGAAATTATCGGTTATTCGAGCATTTATAAATTTATACAATTTTACGATTTTTAAAAATTTGTTAGCCAACCATCGCAAATTGAGTTAAGAAAAAAGTAAAACAAATAAAAAATTCACTTGGAAGTTGATTTTACCTTATATAACTTAAAAGTTAAGCTAATCAAATAAAAAGTATTTTTTCGCATAGTGATTAAATTGATTATAATGACTAGTCAGACTACAGATATAAATAGTTGCTAAGGAACAATAATTTATTAATGTAATGTAAAAAAGTAAAAATAATTGTTATTCCACAGAAAAATAATTAACAGTATAGTAAACAAAACATACATGATCACTTAATTTGTGTGCACTCCCCCAAAAACATTCAATATCTCCGGATCAAGAGCTTCCAGATGGTAGCAATCCTAATTACGAATACTATGTACGATTCGATATCAAAGAAGTAATAGTACACACTATGGACTAATTTCTTCACCAATGTTTCTCTGAATATTTGAATTAATTAACCTCTTGTTGTGTAGTATCTTTGACCGGGAAATCCTAGGATTTGAGTCCAGACGGTGGCGGAATTTTAGATTCGAAGTAGATCAGGTTAGGTCGAATGCAGCCGCTGTCTGGAGGAGAATTCTAGCGGATGGCTGAGGCTGATCTAATCGACAGTGGTTTCCGTGGTTACTCTGATCAACACCAGGCGAATGCCGGAGCAAAAAGGCAGGCGTAAAACTAGCTACGGGCCTCACGCGATCCTCTTCCTTGCCCTATCCTCTCCCCTTACACATGCAAGCACAGT
>BOPP01000025.1:4059576-4076235 GCA_017312745.1 Gryllus bimaculatus
GAAATCTAAGTCAAAACTGATAGTGATAAAAAATATTCCTCTATAGAGGGTTTATGCTGGGTTGCCCATGTTATGACACGTATAATATATATATAATATATATATATATATATATATATATATATATATAATATATATACATACATATACATATATTGCCGTCCTGCTCTATCACCAATTGGATGAATATTTAAACATTTATTGACATCTACGTTTTCTCTTGCCAGCACAAGTTTGATCTTTTCATTAAGGTTCGTGTTTTTGTATCTTTCAACCTTTATTTACCCAGCTTGAAACTCATAAAAATACACACCACCGCACTTCCTAGAGGTTGCAATCGGAGAGCTTGCTTACTCTTTCCACGCACAATGCATCAAAACTACTATCGCTCTGTGATACCCTCGCATGACCTATTCAATGCGTCTGTGACGAAGAGTGACGATGTGCAACGCGGTGCAGGGAGACGCGTGAATAGAAACCATGCCCTCCCATGCGAGGAAAATCTGAGAGAGAAGGAATTCTCTTCTCACGGCGAGCTGTGCCTGGAGGATCAAGCGAGCACCTGGAAACGTCGGCCAATCAATGTTAGAAACTCAACATGCACTGGCGTTCGGACAGTGACGAATCAGGTACGCGGATTGGAATGCGTCAGAATGGACCTGCAAAACACTGTGCACTAATACTCAGAGGCAAACTGTCACATGTGTAACTTGTTTATAAGTTTATCATCTTGGAATCCCTATGCCCTAGACGTTTTTATCAATTATTCGGTACATATATTTGTGTTGTCATATATTTTTTGGAAAATTAACTTATTTACTTGATATTTCAACTTATATCACACGGTATAGAGTTGTATAATTTATAATTGCTCATTTCTTCTTCCATTTTTGCCAACTGACTCATCCCTTTTATCCTTTGTTGGAAATCTGTTTGATTAAAAATCGTTGAGTTTAATTGTTTTGGAGATCAAACTTCTGCCTCTATATGCATCAGCATCTCAAATTTTTAGATGCTTGGGCCATCTTGTCAAATGTTTAGACTCAATGTTCCCCCTCAACGACCCTTTATATTTATTTATTCATTCATGTATTGGCTCACTCTTAGTGTCTAATCCACGTCGAGGAGGTTTCGATGAGTGCAGCGCCCGGTCCCGGGATCTGCTCCCGCAGCGCCGCAGCATCTGCGTTCTCCAGTGCCGCGCGTCCAAACTAGGGCTAGCAAACACCCAGGCAGCGGCAACAGCACCGCGACGCCCAGGTGAGGAGCTATCTGCTCCACGCCATGCCTGCGGATTCAGGGCGGTATGATACACCAACTAGCATAGAATGTACTGCACACATAGCTGTGGCGCCTCCATCTTTGCAGCAAATTGAAGCATGTTTTTTGCCAGTCAAAGCAGCGCCCTCTGGAGAAACAGAGTATTCTAGTATTCCGTTAGGCTCTGGTTAAGCCGGCGAGGTGCGACCAAGCGTAATATAAATCTCTTACTCTGTTCACGACCAAAACCATTCATTAAAAAGAAATCACAATATGTAAGAACAACGAACAGAGAAAACTTCAAAATCGCGTTGATTCCTGCATCGGTTATTGTCATAAGAATGGAAGCTGTTGAAATGTTATTGTAGTTAGCATAACGCCGGAAAGTGTATTCTTATTGTTATACGAAGTAACACACATATCACAAAAACGACGGCAAACTTGAAAATGATATATTTTTGGTTTTCCGACTTCTAGTATTACAGTTATACGGCGAACATTTTGAAGGCATTGTGAATATTATTATTCTAACTACTATAGAATTAAATGCAGAATAAACGAAAAGACAACAAATATAGAAATAAGATCTTATACAAACAACATGTCGAGTCAGTACAACAGTTCTACACACCACCTTCAGGCATCTCTCAAATTTTCAGCAAGAAAAAACAATGCCGCCACGTAGTCGGCGAGCCTCCACCAGGAGCGCTGAAACCAAGGTCAGCCACTCTATGTAATATATTCTAGCTCGTTGAGAAAAAAATAACTTTACCACCACCAGTGATTTTCACGTATTTCATAATATAAAGATCTGCGCTCTTAGTGGCAGTAAAACGAAACATAAATTTATTGAAGTTGTTCCTCTGTACAATGCAGAATGAAAACAAAAACGTACAAATTTTTAATTGTTGGTTAAGGATAATTCATTTTGATAATAAATACGAGAATAAGCAACATTGAGCATTGAATCTCAAAACAGCATTTGCAGCACTCTAACATTCGCATATAATGCTCCTATACATCAAAATGAATAAAAACACAAAATTAGCGTTTTCCATTGAAGAAAAAATATAACAAATAGCCAAAAAATCTGCAGCTAACTAATGAGCAAGGCTCAGATTAAATGGAAAAACATGGACCTTAAATAGCACAATCATGCGATTATTATGTTTTAAAAATACGCGAATAATAAACAAGTAACGCTTTATTAAAATAATTAAAATAGTGAAATTAATTTATTAATCAATAAATAAGTTAAATATTAAGTATCAATATCTGTCAAAACCTAACTTTAATATCAGCAATAGTTTATGAATTAATCATTCTTCTTTGAAAATAACTGGACGTTTTGTGTGCTGAAAGAAACTAACTTCATTCTGTTCTGACCAAGGATCGTTTCTGAAGTACAAGGTTAGTAATATAAGCAATGCCAATATTTTAATATCTGAAATGCAAACTGCACTTTCATTTAATATATTGCTTTATGTTGTCTAAAACTCGCTCAACATGAAGATTGAAGGAGAACATTTCAAGCATCACTAGCTTTATGAAATGAAACTCAGAATCTTAATTACAAACCGATTCACCACTTACAAATGAAACAAACTTAAAATAGTCTTCCAAGAATTATTTTTTAATTATCGTAAATAATTTCAAAAATAAAATGATGCCAGTGTGCGTGATTGTGAGTTAGATGAAATGTTAATAAATAATGTTAATAAATGTTAAGTAAATATGAGAAAATATGTTGAAAATGCGTTTTTAAAAAAATGGGCATGTTGATAATCCAAAAAGTTTTCAAAAATTCCAATTCCTAATTGACATATAATAAAATTCTGTAAATATATGACAGAAAGTTTCATACAAATCATCAACAAATTAATACGTAATTACGTACAAATTCAAGTCCTGTTAATCGGCAAGTCCCAAGGATTGCCCAAACGGTAATTCACGAAACCCATGGTTCTCCGCACAGTAGATAGCACTAAACACTGATTCTTGAATCGAAGTAATTCATAAGGAGTGAATAACTCCGATAAAAACTATATCTAGTTGTAAGAATAAGAAACTCTCTTAAGAACAATAAGAATTGAAATAAAAATGTACGCACAAAAAAACAGATATTTTCAAAATAAGAAAATGTCTCATGACTTGACTTTGAATGTGCGTTTATCTGATACTCAGCGATATTGTCGCAGATTACATGGCATATTTTTCAGAACCTCCCTCCCCTTCTCCCTCTTTCTCACTGCAGGGCGTTACGGTCACAGGCCAGAAGCAGTGTTCTGGTATGACATCCGTCTTTTCGCAGTAAATTGCAGATCTTTCTTGGTGTTTCCCTTGAGCTCTCATTTTGCTGCAACGAGAGGCCTGAGGTAGGTTGGTTGGTTTGGTGGATTAGTGACTGCGCATCAATTGCTAAGGCATTAGACCCGTAAGTGTAAGCATACCTCTTATTGCAGGAAATGGCGGCGTCTTTCCCCGCTGGATGTGAGATTCTAGCGCCGGCCTATCAGTCGACTAACGGGGTTTCCCCCTACCAAGTATCTCCAACCAGCGGGCATTGCCTCCAGCCGGGAAAAAAATAGTTCTAAACTCCTGACGATTTCCCGGCATGTGTGTTAGTGTAGTGTAATAAAGGGTGATGATGGAATAAGGAAGAGGAAGAAAGATTGGCCACTTTCGTGGCTCTTTTTTTAAGATACTTGCTGTGCATTCGACTCCTCGGCTTGACCCGGATCTCCTGTTTCAGAAGTAATTTTGTGTTTCCGGGTTAATATTGAAAATATCGGTTATTCGAGCAATTATAAATTTATACAATTTTACGATTTTTAAAAATTTGTTAGCCAACCATCGAAATTGAGTTAAGAAAAAAGTAAAACAAATAAAAAATTCACTTGAAGTTGATTTACCTTATATAACTTAAAAGTTAAGCTAATCAAATAAAAGTATTTTTCGCTATTGTGATTAAATTGATTATAATGACTAGTCAGACTACAGATATAAATAGTTCGAAGGAACAATAATTTATTAATGTAATGTAAAAAGATAAAAATAATTGTTATTCCACAGAAAAATAATTAACAGTATAGTAAACAAAAACATACATGATCACTTAATTTGGTGCACTCCCCCAAAAACAATCAATATCTCCGGATCAAGACTTCCAGATGGTAGCAATCTAATTACGAATACTATGTACGATTCGATATCAAAAGTAATAGTACACACTATGGACTAATTTCTTCACCAATGTTTTCTCTGAATATTTGAATTAATTAACCTCTTGTTGTGTAGTATCTTGACCGGGAAATCCTAGGATTTGAGTCCAGACGGTGCGGAATTTTAGATTCGAAGTAGATCAGGTTAGGTCGAATGCAGCCGCTGTTCTGGAGGAGAATTCTAGCGGATGGCTGAGGCTGATCTAATCGACAGTGGTTTCCGGTACTCTGATCACACCAGGCGAATGCCGGAGCAAAAAGGCAGGCGTAAAACTAGCTACGGCTCACGCAATCCTCTTCCTTGCCCTATTCTCTCCCCTTAACACATGCAAGCACAGTACACTACAGCACACGTACAGCCACATCACTGCCAGCACTAGGGAGATCGCCCGTGCCCTGCGATGGACTGATGGGGGAAAATAGTAAAAAAAAATTAAAAAATAAATTATAACTCGAGGAAATTGTTTACGTAATTTTATAAGTCGCATTCAGTTGTCTGATATTTTACAAAAATTAATTTTACACCTTAATTACAATCTTACATTTACAACCTTACAATTAATTTTGACTTAAAATAGTCATTATTTTTATAAAGTAGGACTCTATGAAATAGAATAAAATAACGCTAACATAAAAAGGTTCCCTGAAATTTATATTATTATTTCATGTGTTTAAAAAAGTGATTTTATTAAACACTAATCACAATTAGTAGTGTTAATACACCGTAGAAATTGTATTATTTAATCTCTAAATACTTTGACTTAAAAGTATTATTTAAAATTATAGCACAAAACCTTTTTCTAGCTTAAATGTTGTAATTTTTTTATTTGATGAAATAAATATATCCCATAGTTTCTTGATACAACTTTCATATTTTTAATTTTTTCGGAGGGAGCGACGTTTACAATCAGCATTCCCCGGGATGCTGCCCGCTGCTGAGATACCAGGTTGTGGAAACCCCCACAAATCGACGTGAGATCGGCAGCGGTTTTCGTCATCCGGCAGGGACGATCACGCCCACCACCCGCGATAATACACTTACAGGAATTATTAGGGTCCGAAACAATATTCAACAACAACAGCTCACACATCCGCACATGACGGGAGAGCAGTGGGAAGGTTAGTGCTTGTTCCGGCAGGGAGGTGTTACTGGGGGAAAACATCGAGGAGGAGCCCGCAAACAGACGGGTATTTCGGCGCTGGACTCATGTTCCAGCGAAAGAAGACACCGCCAGCTCTCGAGTATAACATGCACTACACTTACAGAACAAATGACCATAGTTGACGCCACGGAAACAAAATATTCAATCAATTAACCAGTCTCTTTTTATGCATACCTTTGCTTCGCTCAGCTCCGGAGATGCAGGAGCACCTGTGCGTGGTCAGCACTGTGGTGATAGCCGCAGAGTATTGAAGGAACAATAAAATGTGCGCGTGCTGTAGAAAGGCCGTCCTCTAGTTCCAGCATGTTCGTAAGAGCGCGCTGTCTGCCCAGCAGCGACAGCGCGGGGAGACTGGGGGAGACCCGCTCGGACAGATGCCATCTCCAGTTACTTTTCTAAAAATAAAGACTGCTCTTGTGGTGGAAGTCTCCTGGGGTCTCAATTTTACACGCACGATTTCTTGAGCCCCCCTACGCCCACACCTTTCCCATATTGAATAAATAATAATTGTTTGCAAAAGAGCATTTTTGTCCAAATTTCATAACCAAATATGATCACTCTCGTATTTTAGAACTAAATATTTCCACGGAAAACGATCTATAGCTCCTATCCTACAATAACCAACCCCCACTTTTCTCGCATATAGCGAACGATTACTCAAGAAGCGTGTGAGAATAATATATCTTCCCCTCTCGGAAGGCACTGCCCATAAGGCAGCAACATAGCACAGTGAGAGATGCGCGACGAAAAATTTGCGACAAGAAATGTGGAAATTGCCGGGGAGACTGCCGACACTCTAGAAACAGCTCATCGATATCTTGAAATTACTTTAGAGCCTCAAGAACAAGTGTCATGAGTGCAAAATTTGCTGAATTCAACTTCGGGTCACATTTGTTGTTTAGGAATGCTCTTTTGTGAATTAACTGTAAATCCCTTGATTTGTCACAATAATAGTAAATTTTCTATAAAAAGAAATTCGAACTGCCTGAAGAAAGATACATATTTCATTGTTTTTAAATAAATATTATTAATGCAGTAAAAACAGTTTAAAACTGAACGTGCGTATGAAGAAGGAGTGAAATCTCTGTGCAAGTTTCTTGAACTCTGAATCTCATATATGCTCCAGTTTCAGTCTGTCTGTCTGTCTGTCTGTCTCGCTCTCTCTCTCTCTCTCTCTTCTCTCTAATATATATATATATATATATATATATATATTATATATATAATATATATGGGGGGGTGGAGAGAGAGAGAGAGAGAGAAAGAGAGAAAGAACTGACCATAGTCATGTTTGAATGATCAATACCTTATAAGTTCCTTATAAGGTATACCTTATAGCTCATAATTCCTGTATTCGTTTCATTTATAACATAAAAAAAATACGATACATCTCTGAGTTTATAACAGCACAAAATATTAACACTAAAGGATAGCGCTTGTATCACAGCCTTTGTCTTTTATTTAAGATGCTAAAATGGGTTCCCCGACATACTTAACAAATTACTTTGTACATTCTTAAATCATCTAGATTTCAGAAATCCCAGTTACTTCGCATTCCAAAAAGCAAAACCAGCTACTACAATAAATCGTTCGCAATTATTGTACCGCCGCGAATGGAATAAATTGCCTCCAATATTAAAAACTCCTCTTCATTAACATATTTAAGAAGCACCTGCATGATTTTTTTACAAAGTAAAATACATCATTTTGCTATTTAAATCACTGTAATTACGTCAAATAAAAAACATTCCTTAGGAGTGTTAAGATTAATATGTTTTAGAAATAACATTAATGTTTCTTTTGTAAAAAATGTTACTTTCTTGCGATCTGTTTGATACTGTCGGAACTGTTCTTTCATCCGTAGGAGCAAAGGCGGTTTTAAACGAGAAAAACCACCCTTTGCAGCATGGACGCCAGCTGAGGATACCATCCCAAAGGACCGTTACTTCATGGAGCTTAGTTTCCATTGTATTAGGACACAGCTGCCTGGTTAGTTTTTCCCCGACATCGGTTTCCTCCAGGATCGAGCAACCGTGATGGTGTTTTTCTGTATTAATAGATCACAGTCGCTCGGTGTAGGAATACCAGAGATGCCGCGTAGCCGCAGATATTTAAAGCACATAATCTTATTTAATTCAAATTGTGTTTTCAATCTCAGATTTGATTTTAAAAATATTTCAATATTATTATTGTAACATTTTATCCATTTAACCTCTGATGTTCTCTATTATTAAGTTGCTTTAAATAACGTTTGCTTTCCACTAATACTTACAACTTGTAGATTACATTAAATTTAAATTTTAAATAACATTACTTTTTTTGTAATTTTACTATTTAATACATTACTCTGTATATTTGTGACATGTGTCAGGCGGAAGAGCGGCCTAATGCCGAGCCTCGCCCATATAAGAAAGGCATATTATTATTATTATTATTATTATTATTATTATTATTATTATTATTATTATTATAAGTTCTGATAAGACAGTGTTTTTCAGCACCTAGCATTTTGGAAGATAGCATTTTAAGAATATTTAATCTCGATTTAGAAGTAACTTTGAGATTGGTTATGTGATATATTCATGAATGTTTATGATCAAATGTCATCCCGAGAATTTTTCAACGTTTTGCGTAATTTACAATGAATTCGAATTTTGGTTGTGCTACGCCGAAACCTGAAGATTTGCTCATTCATTGATTTTGTTCAAAATGTCTTGGATTTTGTTGATGATTGGTTGAAGTTTTTTCCTGCTGAATAACAATTATGTCATTTACGAAGATAAATATATTCAGAGTTTTTAACAACGCTGCTTACTTCATTTATTGCGAAGATAAATAGCAAAACACTCAAGGCAAAGCTGCTTCAGGAAGGTCATCAAACATCTGTACACACTGAGATATTTTATCTTAAGTACACACTTGGAAAGATGTGTGTGTTGGAAAAATCAGGATAATAGATAACATATTTTCTCTATTTGACAGACTCGAGAGAATTTTATTGATCTTTCTTTATATAATTTCTTTCGCCTTTTCAATATCTAATGAAACAGCGATTACATATCGATTAATTATCAGTGAATCACATATTTTGATATCTACGCTGACTCGAGGGTATGAGGAGCGATATGATCTGAAGGCACATTGATTGTGATATAATATTGTTTGATTCCAGAATCTTTCTCAAGTTTACAAACTATTTTCTCTAATAAGTTGCACGTTAAAGCCAAGGGCCGAAAGTTGAGATTGAATTGTCTTTATTATGCTTGGAAATAGCAACAACTGTGACTTTTCTCCATTGGTCAGGAAAGGATTGTGTTGAGCAGATAAGGCCGTACCACGGGAGAAAGTAATCAAGATCATTTTCTGGGAGTATTAAGGAAGCTATTAGGAATATCATCAGTCTTTTTGTAGAACTATTACTTACTATTGTACATTCTTTTCCTTTCCTAACGAGAATTTCCTTCAAAATCTCCACATTAAATTGTGCGCCGTTACATACTTTTCTATATGATAGACAATAGGAAATAAAAACAAATCTAAATTGTACTTGATCCGTTTAATAAGTATCCACATCCAGATACCATTGAAATTCTTAGAGATGAGAAGCAAATAATATTTGACGATGATTACTTCATGGGAATAAAGATACCGAAGTAAACAGAAACTACGACATTATACGCATAATATTGAAGAATCTTAATTTATCATAATTCGCTACAATATGGTTTTAAATGACATTTCTTTTCGTGTATTAAATCTATTTCAATTCTAGGGGTGAAGATAGGACAATGAATGGAAAGATCGCGCACGCGGTCCCTGGGCCGGTTTTAGGGTACTGCTGCGGCGTTTGCCTGGAATTGATAAGAGAAACCACGGAAAACTATCAATCAGAGCCGCCGGCCGCTAGAAGTCTCCTCCAGACAGCAACAGAACTCGACCCACCTATCTGACTAGTGATCGAAAATCCTGCCACCGTTGGGACTCGAAACTAGGACCTCCCGCTCAGAGGGACTGCAGTGACATCTGTTGATGTCTCGAGCCACCTTTCCCGGTAGGATTTGCGACACGAGCTACACAGTAATGTCAAGTTCTGCCGCTGTATGGAGGAGAATTCTAGTGGACGGCTCACACTAACCAATCACCAATCAAACATTTGCCGGCGATTGTTAAGCAACTTCTTATGCACATGTGGTTTGCATGTATCGTTCTGATTCAGTCAAGGACATTTTATATGACTGTCGAACACCTATGCATTAGGTGTCGCCTAGCAATCAGAAACAATTATCACAAATGTTTAACTCCGTTAAATGAAAATGTTCATTATCCTAAATATATGTCTACCTGACAGCTAACGAGTTACAGTGATGGCGAGGGTTCCTTTATCCAATCAGTGGCTTCAAATTGTAATAGTGACACAGCAAGTTGCCAATGCTTATTTTAAAAAACAAAATCTTACAGCGCGAAGCTGCTGAAAATTGAAGAGCGCCATTTTGTTTTGCGCATGTTCGGCAAAAAAGTTTCGTTATTACTTTCATTGGCAGGAATAGCGTAAGGAACTGTGGTTAAGTGATTTATGAAATAAACAAGCGTCATTATTACTATTCATTATTCTACTATTAATACAATAAATTGGACGTGAATGCCTCCATCCTGACATGATGCAAGAACGACCAGACGCCCACATGTCCGAGTAAGTGGTAACAATCTTCTACCTCACAACTGCTATCAAGTAGACACAAATAATTTTCGGTCAATATATGTTCATTGGAAAAAAGTGATGAGTTTCGACTCCTCTTCATGCCCTAGAAGTTTGTTTCATTTATTGTAAGCCATCCTGAATAATCAAACGACAAAATATTGTTTTAATTATTACTGAAAAACGTGAAAAAAAACATAGGAGTATTGTACATATAAAACATATTACATAACAAAATACAAGTATTCTTCATACAAGTTTTGTATTTTTTATTCTCATGCCAATAAAGCCATTTGCAGGTATTTTACGATCTCATTAACATTCTCTCAAACGCTATATAATTATGACAGAATTGTCTAAAAAAAGACGTGTATTAGAGAATTACACAATATATTTCATAGACAAGATAACATTTTAATAAAACTCATGGACAGAACCTGAACATTTCAGGGACATTCAAGAGCAAATAAAACCTGTGTTAAATGCATTCAACCAAGACGTATACCCGTAATTTGCATGTATAAGTGTGAGATTAGATGGTCAGGCAGACAGGCGCCTCATAGAAGGCAGGCAACAAGGCTTATGAATTACAGACTATGGCAATACGCTTTGGTATTCCAAAACCTTTCTTCCTCGTAGTGTTATTACTAACTTCTCGCATTTTTTTAAAGTGCACGACACCAATTAAAGATCTAAAATCGAGGGATAATTTTCTTTCAGAAAGATATTTCAGGCTTTAATATTTTTCATGCATGAAATACATGTTCATTATAATATATCGAAAATTTAATGAAAGTCGGTATTGGGTCTTAATCATACATGCATTTCCATATATTCGAGAAAAAACAGTTAAAAAATGTGCAGACATTTTTCAGAAAAAGTTGAAAATATCACAGGAGTTTTGTAAAGTATTCGCAAAAAATAAAATATCTAAATGATTACCCGAATGGTGCAACTAGATTTTAGTCCTGACGTGTCAATTAAGTTTCCTCTCAAAAGCTCCCAATCTGACAGTTATGCGTGACACAGATTTACCGATTTTCGGGTACAAAATTGCATTTGTATCTAGTCGCCACCCAGGAAATAAGCCGAATCTAATAGAAAATGAAAAATAGTGGATTTTGTGTGATTCTAGTCGTGAAGATGTTAATCAGTTACAATTTTTGAAATAATTTGACAATTTTGCGTGATAATGTAGAATGATATTAATCAGTATCAGGTAAAAGTAGAGAAAATATAAGCACTGAGCAACAAAAACTAAAAATATTTAACTTTAAACTTACAAGCCTATTCACCAACATTCTCGTTGCAAATATACTAAGAAATAACTAAAACTTAAAAACAATATTAAAACTTATCAATATTTCTAGACATTTATGGAAACCTAAATGTAAAACGTTTCATGTATATGGATTTTTCCAATAATTAAAAATTTAATCTATAAAACATTCTTCACTTACAATGTAACTAATTCAGAACATTTTGAAACTTCCCGGTCAACATCCATGGTTGTTTTAAGTAATACTAATCCGATCACTGCGAATAAAATATCACCTTCGCCTTCTGCTAACGATGAGAATTCGACTTTTTTTCATGTTTATAATATTTATTCACTGTTTAGACTTACTTCTCCTAATAGCCATTTTATATCATTTATAATCTGATAGACGTGTGAATATTAAAAGGCAAGATATCCTGTCAGCAATGTTTGCTAGTGGCACAAACTCACATGAGCCTGATATGGAGTTGCGAAAGTTACGTTTATACCCTTAGAAGGGACGCAAGAGGAGAAAACGCTTGGTTCAGGGTTAGGGGATACATGCAACGTAGATAGAAAGACGCGAATGGTAATGGCATCTGCGTGCTTTGCGGTGGTAGGGAAGATTGGATCCACATCCTTTTAAAGTGCTGTGCGACCGAAACATGGAGACGAAAATGGATGGGAATGGAAAACTACTACTTCCAACATAGAAACGTAACGCTCGCCCAGAACATATTAGGTGATAAAAGGTCTCATTTCATGAAAGAATTAGGAACTTTTCTACAGAAGGGTCGGACCATTAGGGAAACGGAAATTAGGGAGCGGAACAACGGCATGGGTTTGTATGAGCGTATGAACATGGGGGATTTTATTCACTGAAAATCTGAAGAACATTACACAATAAAGGAATTTTTAGAACTTTAAAAATTATACATGGCCAACTGTAAATAATGCATTAATATGATTTCAAAATATTTCATTTTTGATCCTCGTTACAGTCTCTAATTGAATCGAAACAGTCATGCATCAGAAAAGGGTTTACTTGACCTTTAAACCATATAGAAAACATTAATGAGTTTGAACTACACAGAAATTGACAAGAATGGGTAACTGAATCATCCAATTTCAATAATTTTCTTTTTTCTTTTATAATTTTAGTACATTGATGTTAAAACAAAAATAAACAACAATAGGGGGTACAGGGTTTTTACAGAAAGGAATGTGAAACCAAACTCATTAAAGGAAGAAAATCTTTAGGAGCCCTGAATCCAATCATCTGGGATCCAAATATAAGCAAGAAAACAATAATTAGAATATATATGTATGATTGAAAGTGTTACATTGTATTGAGCAGAAATATAACAGCTTCCAGAACAGAAAAGAAAATTGAGAGCCCTGGAAATGGATTTCTTCAGAACAGCTGTAGCAATATCGAGAAAAGAAAGAATTGGAAATGAACAGGTTAAGGAAATAATCAATCTGCAACATATGATAGAGGAATTTGAAAAGAAACAACTCACTTCATTTGGACAGGTACAGCGAATGGAAGAGAGAAGACTCCCCAGTAGATCCTCAGAATGGCAACCAAGTGAAAGGAGGAAACAAGGCAGGATAGAATGACCAGACCAGAAAGATAATCAAGAAGTGGAAATTACCTCCTGATTCCTGGAAGAACAGAGGAGACTGGAGAAGAAGATTAGGCACCAGAAGACTAAAGTAATGGTTAAGAAAATGGCAAGACAAAGAAGACAAAAATAAATCATCTTCTTCAAATTATTGTCATTCAAACATTTCATAATAAATTATTTCAATTATCCTTATTTAGTATTTGAGTAACCAGTGCCCATTTAACCATACTGTTCACCAAGCGAGACAAAGAAGGTTTCATTCAACACATCTCTGTCTCCTGGTGGCAAACTGGTGAATTGTTTTTCAAATCCATCCAGAAAATTCAAAGAAATATCTCTAAAAAACATTTTCTTATGCAACTGAAACATATTTTGGGTGATTTACAGCACCTCCAGGTATTCAATAGCTCAATTGATTCCTCTTGACAAGAAACATTGATATTAACATTTCTTAGCTTGTTTCCTTGAATGTTCTGGAATAATTTTAGGAAAACTTGTATTTTTGATGGTTTCAATACACCTATAGAACATTGGTAATATGCTGGGAATTACTAAACACTCTTTCTAGCATTTACATGAATTATTATGACTTTATTCTAGAACATTGATGATACTTTCACCTACTTTTAAAATAAATTATTAGGGAGAAAAATAATGGGTGGTGGGGTGTTAAGCACTTGAAACCATTTTGGGAAGTTTTAAAGACACCTATGGAGATGATTCGATTACTTTCATCAAGGTGAATCGATGAGATTTATTTTTAGCCAGATCTTTCTGCAATATTCTGGAAGAATTTGAGAAAATATGTGTTAAATGGATTACTGTACTCCCAATGTTAAATAAAGCATGATTCATGAGGTTAACATTAGTTTTGCAGTATATTGGAGACAACGTAATGTAATGAATCATGAATTTTTTTAAATTCACTTTTACAATACATTTCATAAAACATTAACCAATGTTCTCCATGTTGCTATCAATAAGAAGTTGCATAGCACACAAAAATATTGACAAGAAGAGAACCTACTGGGAGAGGCACCAGGCTAATCTACAGAGTAGGCAAAATTATTAGAGTAAATATTTTTTCTCTGACTTAACAGATGATAATGAGTTCTACGAAGCACCTGACAAAAGTAACTGTTTGAAGTGTAATGTTTGTTAATGTTATTGAGAATGTATACAGTGAATGGTACGAGTTGCGACTAATATTTAGAGGCCCTAAAGAATCAATGGTTCCCTCACATAAATGAGTTGTTTGGGAAAAAAACGACTATGCTCCTTATCACAACAGGAAAAGAAGTTGAGAATAATCTTCAAGACATCAAACAGTCCGAGTTCCAATGGGCTGCAAATTGCCCTGACATGAAACCCATAAAAATCGTTGATTCGATAGTTGAAAGAAACGTAAGAAAAGAAGGCCATAAAAACCAGATCATAAATAAACTCATTCACATCTCATAAAATGACACTTAAATTGAAAGAATGGATTAAAAATTGATTCAGAACAAATACATTTTGTCTTATTCAATAACTCTAGTCTAATAATTTGGCAATCTCTTAAGTATTACATTCAATCTGGGATAAACCTTGGAAGAAATGTGATATGGCCCAATACTGGATTTTCAGACGTCATTTTATATGAAATGCATTATTTTTTTTATGAATTTGAAAATGTTAACAAGAAATTCCCAAAATGTGGTTTTGGAGAAAACAGATGAAAATTACTAAATAACACAATTGGATTGATGTCCTGTGTTTAATTTAGACGGTGTCCTAAAACCTTTTTTTATTGTCTTAAAAATTGATATTTAAATTAAATTAATTAAAATAATGCTCAACAGAATGTTACATCCACAACCATAAAGATACAGATTAGTCCTACAAACACATACTTCTAATGGACTCATAATCCAAAGTAAAACAGGGCAATAATACACAAATTATAAATTAGAAAAAATTTATTTAAATATCACATTTATACAAATTAACACAACATGGAATTTCAATATATTATAAGGAACTACCATTTTGAAACATTCCAGTTAATTCACATTAGAATGTGAGCCTTTTAGGCAAATTAAAAGTAATAATATATTATTCTTTATTAGTTCATATACAATTTGGCTTGTCTTCTAAGAATGACTTGTCAATTTTTATCTAAGACATGCTTTTTTAAGCATAAGCAATCATTTTTGTATAGCATCCAACTTTCAATGGATGTAAAAATTACAGGCAATACATAAGGCAGTGGAAGCACTCTTCATTATTACCATTAATGACTTATAAAATCTTTTCTTGGCATCAAACATCCATTTCTTGATCTTGTTTTCCAATAGAGGTATATTGCACCTTCCTTGATACACTATCCAAAATTGGTGTCAACTGATGTTTCAAATGAGATTTGTTCATGTATAGGAGAGTACCAACCAAAAGGACAAAGAGACATACTAAGAATGCAATTAAAACTGGAATAGTTGTACTAGAAGCATGTAATGCTTCTGAATATCTTTTTGGAGGTAAGCACTGAAAGTCATGAACATCAAGAATTCGTTTACCAATATTATCATAAGGATATCCTTGACCACATTTAAGCATGTCACCATTACGCACAGTGACCTTGGTGGAACCAAGCCAGGCAACAAAATCTCTGATATTACAATCACAATTTATTGGATTATTAGTCAAGTCTACCATAAGAGTTTGATTCCTCCTTGGCAAAGTATCCATTGCAACAAGGTCCTTCAGATTTAATTTAGCAATCTTATTAGCTTCCAAATCTATAAAACGTAATTGTTTTAGGCATGATACATCAAAATCTAAATGTTCTAATTCATTATTACCCAAATGAACATCCATTAATTTTGGAAGATTGCAGAATATGCCAGGATCTTTGAAAGTTCTAATTTCATTTTGTTCCAAATGTAGCTTTATCAACTGACTGAGATTACTTTGATAAAAGATATCATGCAAATCTTCTGCCAAATTCTCTGGTGAATTATCTGCAAATGCATTTGTTAAATGCAACTCACGAAGGTTTACGAAGTTTGAAAATACTCTGGGGTGATGTTTGTTATCATCACCAAAACCATCCGATATTCGCAAATCGTTATGATTTAAGATTAGCCGCGTCACACTGCTCACTTTGTGATAAGATTTTCCAAGTATTTCATTGATGTTGTTGTTAGACATATCCACTTCCTTTAAATTTATGTAGTCCTTGTCATTGCCAAGTACATTCCAAGGAAGCTGACGAATGTTGTTTCCTGAAAATATTAAAACCTACGAAAGAAGAAAAAAAATTATAACAATGAATTGCTATATTTGAATAAAAGGTGATTTAAGAAAGATATAAATTCGTAACAAATTCTCATCAAAATGTTGGTCTTTCCCCTTTCAGGATACAATCTATTAATTTTTAGGAAGGAATCTT
>BOPP01000025.1:4077056-4092018 GCA_017312745.1 Gryllus bimaculatus
CATCATTAAAAAACTATTGAAATTGTAATGTTAAGAGTCTATGAGAATTATATATAAACATCTGTATATGTTGCTTACAGCACAAACACTACTAACAAATAATGAGATTCTGAACGTAACCAACAATCCTCGCAAGTACAAATATCTAAATTGCTTTCTGGAAAAATTGCATATATTTGAAAAAATAGAAACACCCATCAGCTTTTGTTCTGCAATCATCTTAATGATATTAAAGTCACATTCTAGGTGCCTACAAACATTTGATAGACCTTTATAGCCTGTTAAAGATGATAAATGTAGAAGATCATATTACGAACATCCATAGGGCACAACAGTAAAGATGACGTATGAGCATGACAAATGAAGATGACCTATCAGATACATCCTTAGGATCGAAAGTGTTAATGAAATATATTCAGTGATTCTTGTACAAGAAGAAATATCTATAATTAATATATAATTTTTTAACTGCAACTTTCAAATGAAAGAAAATAACACAGAATGTGTAAAACAAAGAATTTCATGGAACAATAACAAATTGCACATTAACGGTATAAATATTCAAGATTTGTTGTGGTAGGGGGAGGGCAGGAAGAGAGAAAAAGAAAGAAAGAAAAGGAAAAAGATAAGAAAAATTAATCGAATGCTGTGTTTCCAAAGGCAAGAAATCTCGCAAGGGTACTCCAGTAATCATAATTTTCATGTTATTATGAGGCTCAAGATCATTTTGAAATTCAACTTTTTTTTTTGAAAACAGATTTCTAAAAATGCTAGCTTGAAATTTTATTTTAATATGTCAATAAATTATCAAGGACACAGTAAACTTCACAAATAATGATTATTATTTAATAAGGTACAATATTGGTGACAATAAAAATCAATTTTAACATAATTTGGTCTTTCCTCCCCACTGAAATTCAAATTAACCAAGTGGTGTATGCAATTTACTAAGCACCTAGTAACTTAATTGAAAAAGGTGGCTTTTCTTTAGGGTTAATAAATAATTTTTAATAATTATTTACAATAATTTTAAATTATAAATGTACAATTTGTTGTATTGATTACACTCGAACAGTGTATTTAAACATGTTAATTGTTTTTGAGAATAATTATTACCGATAAGGATAGTTAAAAAGAAGGTACCAGCAATAACATCTTCCTCAAGAAAAATGTATCTACATTAAACACAGATCCTGTGGTGTCATGGGATGATTTGAGGTGTTTATCTCATTCTCAGTGCTCCCCAAGCAACGTGGTACAAAGCAAGGCTTTTAATTTTGTACACTAGTCTGCACCATATTGTGCTCTGGATTCCCAGAATCCCCTGCCCATCAATTTCCTTAAGGACTGGATCCCAGGTCCAGGATATGAGTGAATGCCATTTTTCATTTTAACTGCAGAAAATTCAGTAAACACACAATTTTTTTGAAAGACCTTAACAGAGGTAATATAAGAAAGTTGCTATGAAGGGGTTGATCGATGGTCAGGGTGGGTCCCTTAACAGGGAAAAAATTTACATTCAGTATTTGGGTTTCGATGTCTGTTCCAAGACAAATTGGTCATTGGGAGGAGTTTGTCTTTCAGAAAGGTTTCAATGGATCTTGGAAAACAACAACATGATTTCAATCACATTTTAAATGTTTGACTTCCATGACAAATCTTCAAATGTAATCGTAGGAGTTCAGTTGAATGGAAAAGTAGCATTTGCAGGGAGAAACACAACTTATTGCACATAATCTTGAGTAACATTACCTCTGTAGCAGCAGGCAAGTCTTTGAGCATTAGTGTGTTCGTGAATCCTCTGTTCGTACAGTTCACAACAAATGCCTGTTTTCTGTCACTTCCATATGGTTGGCATCCACAAGTACAGCCTAACTTTTTGAAGTGAAAACAGTCATTCAAGTCAGTTAAGTCATTTAAGTCTGCGAGGCATACACTGCTTGTGTCTGCCCAAACGTGAATTACTGCCATTAGAAGCAACAACAGAGTTGAGGTTGCCATCGTTTTCACTGTTTTCATTTGACACCTACAATGGAAAGACATTATTACAAAGATTAGGTTCAAATTCAAAGAAAAATGAACATTATTAAATCTACATTCATGAGGAATTTTTAGTGTAAGAGCATTGCAAACATTTTCAGGGTCCTTGGGACTATGATTACAGGGGGCTCATTATTAATTCATTTGTTTTTATTAAAGTGATACAGATATAGAAATAACAGCTGTTCTGAATTCTGAAATTCATATTATTATTAAATTTGTAAATGTATGTGTGTGAAATGCACATAAGTTGCAAAATGGCAGATGAAAATCACTTATTGGTATCAAACAATTCTGAGTGAAGCAGGTCAAAGCTTCTTTTGGCATTACATTTCAACCAATGTCCTTTTTTTAAACATGAGTAAGGAATATTGAAAAGTCAGAAATAAAATGTTTATTTTTGCTTTAATTTATATTGTGTCTTAAAGAAATTGCACAGCCCCATATTTGCCTTCAGAGTGCACATTTTCAAGACCTAAAATACAAAATGTAAAGCCTGAAAATCTAGATGACCATGTCATATTTGTCAATAGAAATCCATATTACTAACCACACAAGTAATTAAATTATTCCAATTTTCACATAAATTTCCCGAAGATAAATGACACAATGTGACAACTTATTTCCAAAGATCTCTCATTAATGTTTTTCTACTAGACCTAATTCAAATCAGTTTCTGTCAATTTTATTTCTTCACATTGCAAAAGTTCACAGGTGCCAAATATCTGAAAGGGTCAGTGAGTGGTTGGTGGTCATTAGCCACAATTTTATGCTTTTTGAGTTGAACACACTACTCAATATTTCCCGACCCGACTTCTTCTCACTCTGCTTTATACGATTCCGTTTCTTAGTCAGATGACAGGATGACACCCAACTCGTTTTCTCCTTTGATTAACAAGTGACTGCCAATGATTAAAAAACAGTCTCAAAATCGCGTTTGTAAGGTTTATCTTTATTTTTCTCTCACTGGACCTCTTAATTTTTCTATTCGATAGTACGAGAAGCTGCACTTCAGAAATTAATGTTGGTGGGGCCATTAGCGCAATAAACAGGGGAGACACTACATCTTCGGAACGTTTCCGGGGTATCGGATTTCTAAACTACATTTAAACAGCATTGGTCTATTTTAGGAATCTCCGTCAAAACTGTGACGTGCAAGTTTAACTAAACGAAACAGCTTACGTTTGTTTATATACGCATGTCGAACATCTGGCGCCCGGGGAAAGACAGGCCCGGAGAAAGTGGAAGGCCGGAGGGCTGTCGGCGCGACGTCGCCCGAGAACTTGAAGGGCAGCACCCGTCTCAGAATCTCGCCCGTGACGCAACCGTCACAATTACGCGAGGCCGCTCGGCGAACGTGCGAAGCAAGACAACGTCCCTGAAGGCAAACCCGTGGAGCATGTTTGCACATGCTTCCCTTGCGCCTCCCAATCACACGTGAGGGAATTGGGTCATTCCGTAACCCTAAGTGCACATGACGTCATCCACTCAACAAGGGTGCTCGAACAGCAACAAAAAAGACAGAGGCATGAAAGGTAATAAATGAAATTCCTTCCGCGAGGGCATGTCCCGCGCTTCGTTACGTGGATCCGGATAAGACAGCGCAACTTCGCCCCACGCACGAATGCAGCCGTTTATGAACACTTGCCTGGTTGTGTACACTGCCGCCTACAGTTCCACTCTTTCGTCTAAATCCCTTTCACGTGAGGGGACCCAGGTGCCACTGTCTTTCACAACCTCCTGTCAGCGTCGGCCATTTCACATGCGACAGTCTCGTTGCTCTCTTCAGTACAAAAATGGAGTATGGACGTACTGTTAAATCACATTGCTGTCGACTCGCCCGCGAGCACTATGATCGCAACCTGGCCACACCTGTGCCGCCGCCGCCGCCGTCGCGGTGTGTGGGGGGGACCAATGGCGGAGTAGGTACAGTCTGGGCCAGGACAATGTCGCACTGGGTTTCGTCGCTGCGTCAGCCAGCTTTTGCGTCGTCGCGCATTCAATTCTCTGCGTGGACAGTTCGCGATCGTCGACTCTGGCGGCGCTGCGAGTGGTCAAGAGACGAACCCAGACGGATGCACAAACAAAATCGGAATTAAGTTGCTGTGACGTCAAAATTCGGATCTCATCGCAGGAACTTTTAAAGCCGTCCCCGCGAAAATTCTAATCCTTTTAAAATGAAAATAGCAGTAAAATAATAGAATAGGGGTTCCTTTACTGAATATATGAAATTCATATGATATATTAACATAATAGTTGATGTTTTACCATTCAATAACGTCAAGTTAGCAAGTTAATAAATGTTACTAATATTATTAATTTTCTTTCTTATAGTTTAGTATAATTCTGTTAGATTTGAAGCTTTTGAACTGAAACGTACATGTAAGGAATAAGATCTAGTTGTGCCGTTCTGAATATCATTCCGATACTTTAATTCTCGGGGCAACTTTACGTGGAACACCTATGACATTTTCAACATTTTCTGTAAAATGCCAGAAACGTTTTTCGTTTGTTTTTTTCCCTATAGAAGAAAGCGCATTTATAAGAATGATATAATTCACATTTTCAGAAAAACTTTTAACATTTATAAAATTACAAAAATATTTATATTGAAAACACTAAGGGTTTTTGTTTAGGACGAAGTTTGAGCTTTCCACTCAACCAAATTTTGTGATTTTTTGCTTTAAATGAAAGATAGTAGCCCTATATGTGTTACAGCTTACATTTACAAAAATTGTCTCCGTACGCACTTTCATTCACAATTTCAAACCGTCATGAGATAAATAAAAATGTACAAATGGAATTAGATCTGGTTGTATGCACTAATAAAATGACAATAGGCATCTTAAAATGTACTGAAAATAAGAAAACATGTAGGCATATTTAAGAAGTTATTAAAACTTCCATAGGAATTCTTAGGGATAGCAAACGAACGTAGATTGTCTCATTGAAGATGGTAAATTGGGCTAATAAAAATTATTTCCTCTCAAAATACCGTATAAGCGGATTTGAAACATAATTCTATTTTCTCGTATACATAGTTTCGAGAAGTGATATCGAAAACGGATTTTACTTGCTTCTATATGTAGTAAGTGATTTTCTGAAATACGTAGTACAGTCAGAATCTCCGTTTTGTGAGTGCGTCCGTCTGTACACAACACAAGCGCATGAACAGTACAAAGAATGGACCAAAATTGATATTCTTTAATTGAGTTCGATGACGTCATGGGCCCTCGAACATAATATGATAATTTTAATTTTGGGGGAACTTAGAGACTCTAGGACATTTTTAAAATGTTCTCAAAATCGCACCATTTGTCTCACATTTTCACTTGGATAGAGCAAATACGCTTATTCCAATGGCGCAACTACTACGTTTTTGAAGACAGATATTTGTTTCTTTATGAAACCTCTCCTTCAAACGAGTCCTTAAAATATCATAAACAATCTTTTGAAAAATGTTAATAGTTTTGTGTGATTTGAATCGTGGCAATTTTTAAAATATATGTAAAGGTAAATAAATAAATAATGGGTAAAGGTTTTTTCAAAAACTGTTTCGAAAATTTTGATTTTTTGATCAGTGCAATGCTCGCTTAATACTATGGCATTATTCCTAAAACATCTGAAATTTTGAAAATGAATTAAGTTAATTTTCTTAAAACGCTTTTTAATATTTAATACTAAAACTAGAAATTTCTTTGTCAAACGCAAAGTAATTCTCAATTATCGATATTCGATCCTGAAATTATTTCTTGAATGTTTTAGAAAATATTAGTAGTTTTCGCGTAATTTTGGGTTGAAATGTACAGGAACGCACGGACATAACGAATTAATTGGCCGAATAATCCAACAAACAATATAGGATCATCTAAAGAGTTATATTGGCTCAAAGGTAGCGCGATTTTTTCTCGATTTTTATTTCTTTGAACATTTTGTAATAATAAAGCACAATACACTCAATTCAACATCAGAAAGCCATTTTTACGAAAACTTTTGAAATACGAGTAAAACAGACGTATTTTTTTAACGCTCACGCTTCGTTTGGTTAAAAGTTTTTCAAATTCTGCTTGAGCGAGTTAGAAGTTGCAAATAAAATGACGTAATTGTCATACCGGCTTAGACAGCTCAGGACATCAACTGATGTCACTGCAGTGCCCTTAATTGGGAGGTCCTAGGATACGAGTCCCCACGGTGGCAGGATTTTGAAACTAGTTACATAGCAAAGTCAAATTCAGCCGCTGCCAGGGGAATTCTAGTAGCTGGCTGCTCTGATCGGTAGATTCTCCGATCAACACCAAGCGAATGCTGGAGCAGTACCTTAACAAACGGGCCATGGAGCGCGCGTGATATTTCCTCCTCTTGCTTGTTCTATCCTTTACTTACACAGCCTTACGCACCACATTACCTACCACACGTGTCGGGAGCTTAGTGCTTGTCCCGGCGGTGCCCCGCTGCTGGGAGATATTCGGTTGAGGAACACCCCGCAGGCGTGCAGGTCGGTGCCGGATCTCATCCAGCGGAGGAAGATCACCATCACCTTTCGCGGTAGGAACACGTACGGGACGAATGATATTAGCAGTTGACGCTCCCGGACACATTAATAAGTAAAGAAAAAAGGTCACCGTAACCAATAGTACGATAAATAATGTGCTTTGTTTTAAATATAATCCTTGACTTTTTAAATTTTAATTAGGACTATTCTAGAAGATAATATCCCTTCTGTATAATAAATGTCGATTCCCGAGGCCTGGACACCCGGCCGTTGGGCCCACGTTTCCGGCAGTGCTGGCCAGAGTGTGTTATAACTATAGTTATATACAGATTTATAACACGTTATAACGTGCGGCCGCTATCGTTGCTTGGGTCGTGTGACGCGCTTACTTCTACACCTTTCGACGCCGACAAGACATCTTCCGACTCTCATTTATTAAAACCTTGTCTACATTAGAAACTCCTCACAATAAAAATCCCTAAACTACGTTATTAGGGCGGTCGATAAGCCATTTTACCTTTCAAAAGGTGGGTTAGATGCTTTTTGTATTAGTAAGAAAACTCTCAGTTTTGCACCTCGATGTACTTCGGGAAAAGTTTTCATGCGTCCTCCAATTTGTTTTATTTTTTGGGGGGGCGGCGGAGGAGGCATTTTTTCGAAATACATTTTTAATGGTTGATCTTTAGAAAAAATAGTTTTGTACAGTTTTAAAGATCATACGATTCTCTCTCTATATACTCTATACATTATTTTTGTTAGTGAAATATTAAGAGGGCTACGAGGTTTTAAAATTTCACTAATTTTTATTTTCCCGTACGTATATACAGAGTAATATACGTAGTATAGGGAAAGTTATGTGATTCTGCGGAAAATCGATTTCGAGATTCCAACGTAAATACACGTTTTGTGGTCCCCTGATACAATGGTTCTTTTTAAAACGTCCGTCTGTCTATGAACACTACTAGTGCCTAAACCAAGCGTAGGATTTTTTTTTTTTCAATTGAAGAAACCCCTGCCCCTCTGGCTCGAGTCAGAGCTTTGAGATTTTTTTAAAAAATCTTTAAAATCTAGGGGTACTTTACATGAAGCACTCCGGACATTTTAAAAATTTTCTGAAAAACGGCTCCAAATTTTTTCTTTAAATTTCTTGTAAGAATAGAGTAAAATATACGCATAAAAGCTGCAAAGGTCCTGTTTTCACGGTTAAATCTGCATTTTCAAAAATTTCAAAAGTATGAATTTTTTTCGGTGCTTTCCTAAAACTACAGAATTAAAGAGAGATTTTTCTTTAAATGAAATTTGTTGTCCATTATTATTATCATTATTATTATTACTGTTACTTAGGAGTGCTCATAAAACATGTCGAAGGTCTACAGACCCATGGACCTGGTTTAGTTGGTATTAATGCGAGATTTTAATAACTATCCTGTTATTTAATCCAAGTAATTCTTCTTGTAAGGCTCTACGACCTTAAAATGAACGTCTTTGTCTGCTCAACTATCCTTTTCCATTTGCCCCAATTCTTTGTTGTTGTTGTTAATGCGGTCTGCCATGTGGACGCCGGCACCTACAGCTGTGACCCAACCCCGTCCCATCCCCGGCTCTGTTGAGTGTGAAGGGGTTAGGCACTTCTCGGAAGCGTTGGCGTGCGGCCCGTGTGAAGACGGCCTCGCCGATTCTCATCTCCCAACACTCCTTCGGAAGGCCTTGAATTATATTATGTTCGTGTACTTCAATGACACTTTCATGTGAGTATTTAGTACAATTGACGAATTGCTGCCGAGATCAAAATTTAGGGTCGCTTCATTATTTTTTTAATGTTTTTTCGATTAAACTTAGTCCCATCAACCAATTTTGTTCTCATCACGTCAACTTTCTTCTTTAATGCCTATCGAACGAGAAAAGACAAGTTTTTTTTACAGCAAACTGAATGAGAATCGAATTACTACGCGTTTTTCTCATAGGTTCTTTGCAAAATGTTTCGAAATATTTCTTCGGGGTTTAATGATTGGAAAATCTTGACATATATAACAGATAATTCCTATCACACCCTTAAAGAAGTGCTGAATGTACGTAGCTGATGATTAAGCGAATTTGCGTCACTATCTCTGTAATCCGAGAATAACGCGATTGCACGTCAATTAGATATTCTTAGAGAAACTTCATAAGCCTGTAATATGTCCTTCATGATCTCAGGCAATGTTTCTGTATGCCGTTCCTTCATACAACGACATTCTTAAATGTCCCAAATGAGAATAAGTAGATTCACGCACAAATCAGAATGAGCCGAAGCAGGCCAATTGCTATCATATCACACTATTGATAGTTTCCATTTCTTTTCATAATATATATGATAAATAAATAACTGGACAAAGCTGCATTTCTACTGATACTATAAAAATAAATGTATGGTTAATTATCTTGCAAGTGACAAAAAGGCACCATTAGCTTTATGTGCATATAAGTTGATTTACTCATGCGCGCAATAGGGTGAATGTAAAATACGTGGACTTTTAGTCAGGTCTACCTTAACTGATCTTCTTAACATTTTGATGTATTATATAGTTGAGCGAATATACAATTAACGGTGTTATAATGTCTTCGGCAGTACTCTTATCGCAGCAATTCATCGGGCATAATGATCAATTTTATCAATTGCAGGAAGCTTTTATTATATTAAATGTAATAATTACAGATTTAATCCACTTGGATCTAGTATGTAAAAAACATGTAAAAGAGATCGGATAAGATAAAAAATGTCAAAATATTGAATAATAATACGATTTTAATGTTATTTTCGCGCTTATCTGCACACTCCCGTAACCCATTTTAATATTTTTACCGAATATATTAAGATGTACGCCCATGTAACGAAGAAGCAGGAAATTTGTTATTAAAATCGTTCAAAATAAATAGACCGGAAACCAGCAAGAAAAAAGTTCGAATGGCGAAACTCATAGTGAAGATTGCTAATGTTAATCATGATGTCTCAGAATAAATGTTAGAAACTTTAAAGGCATGCCGAGGGATCGAAGATGTCCGCATTTTAACAACGAACAAGTAGTGGGAAATAGCATGTAACTCAGATACATGATAGGGAAGCGCTGAAAATGAGGTAAAAGTCCTCGAAACACGTATGTGGGAATGAAAGATCAGAATTTAATGAAAATATATTTTTTTGATTGTGAAAGATTACTTCCATTTACACATCCATACGGAGTTATATGTTTTAATACAATATGCATTTGCCCCTGGTTTTTAGGCAACCCTTAATGCACTATGTTCGGCTAGTCACGTTCTCACACCGTCAAGGAGACTTCATGTACTGCCGAAACATTCGGCAGGACAACTAATCGAATGGTTGCATTCGCTTGCATTTTGGTAAACGAGCACCTAGGTAATTCATGCTTTATATTGTTCATTAGTAAGAAAAAGAATGGAAGAATCTTCTTCATTATTATTATTATTATTATTATTATTATTATTATTATTATTATTATTATTATTATGGTAAAAAGTTTTTTAGAATTAAATCATTAATCTTAATAATTCGATAGTTTTATGAAATATGATACTATAGAATCCCATAATCGAAACTAATGAGGGTATGTAGGATTACCAGACAATGCAACGTAGCGTGCGATGTGAGAAAATAGCATTATAGCGTAGCGATTGCATCATCACATCGCATTCATCGCCTTAAGGCAAAAGAATATTACCGATTTTGCAAGTATCTCTAAGTGAAAATTACTGCTATATAAACATGTATACACCGAAGTCACCACTGCAAATACGTTACACTTCCACAACTTGTGTTTCAGTTCAGTTCTACAGTAATTATAAAATCCTTTCTTTACACCACAAATAAGCATTTTATTTATTTTATTCATGTTTCCTCTATTCCGAATTTCTTTCGGATTATCCAAAATGTCCAAATTGCGAGTTTCATTCATGAATCATCAGGGCTTTTCATTTCTTGAACTAACAATTTGAAGCGTTTTTAAAAACTGGTTTTCGTATTTTTTTTAAATGTTCCCCATTTTGCTCAAAAGTACGTGAAAACTATTCTTACTTTTTAAAAAAAATGTACATGAGAATATATGTAGAAGAATAATTAAGAAACAAATATCGATCTTCAATAATGTAATTGGTGGAGAGTGCCGAACAGTTTTGTAACTTTTGCAATTTCGATTCTTCAGTTTTAATCTCAGTCACACCTGCGTCATTTTCCAAGCCTAGATTGTTGTCAGAGCGCAAAGAATTTGGAACCATTTTTTAGAAAATGTCCAAAATGTCGTTGGGGCTTCATGAAAAAGAACCATCAAAAATTAAAAAAAAAATATAGCAGTTTTTTAAGAGCGATCAGATCTATCGGAGAATATCAATTTTAGAGAAAATCTTGTGAACCGTTAAGGAGTGTATGTTGGCACGGACGGACGTTTCGTCACTTTTTTACGTCAAGGACTGACAAAAAAGACCTTGATTACATTACGTAATCGAGAATTTAATTTATTATATATGAGTTCAAGAAAATCTTTTCCGATATTAGGGAACCACAAAACCAATTTTTCTGACAAAAATCGGTACTATTTTTTCTTACAGCATTACAATTGTTTTTTACACTATGCAGTAATATACACGTTAACGATTCGAGTTTTAAATTAATCAATAAGTAGAAGCGGGTGTGTACGAAAAATCGTCGTAATATTGAATTGGCCACTAATAGGTTAAAGAGGTTACCGGAGCGATACATCACTCAATTGCGAAATTACTGCTTAAAGTATTTCTCTTTTAAAATTTGTGAATACCAAGTATTTACCAAATTACAGTATAACAAGTTAATTGGAATCATTTCCCTCCTCGTCGGTGAATACCAAAACACACCTCTTGATTCTTTTCATTTTGTTGCGATCGAAAATCGTTATTTCCTCCTTGTCGTACAAAGTAGACGTGACAATCGAGCTGCAATTTACATCTTCGTAAAATCTTTCCAAGGATTAGTCTCAAAAGAATTTCAACGAAATGACCTTCAGCTGTTATTCCACTCGCAGCGTTGCTTCCAGAGGCACATAACAAGAACTTCTAAAGAAGGGAAAGCACGAGTCAACCATAGAATAGAGTTAAAATGGAGAAAACGCGCGTGCTTTAATAATAGTATATTAATAAAAACCTCTGTGGTTACCTTTAACCTCGTTGAAGATAATACACAGAGATGTCACTTTCAAATTAACTGACAAATGCAGGGCTTCCGTCGCAGGAAGATACTAATCAACATCATTCTCTCGTCACTTTTTCGCTTCATATTATAATATACACCAAAATTGTTTGAAATTGTAGAAAAAATTCAATTCTAAAGAGACATTCTCAGAATTCAAAAAAATTGACGATAATTCTCTTAAATAGAGAGCATATTGGCTTTCGCGCAGGAACATCACAGCACTCAGCTTGCGCATTACGACAGCATAAGCACGACTTGCAAATTCACAGGTGGACTGTTCTAGCGCTTTTGAACACAGTTTTTGCACATCGGGTTCCTCTATAAACTACCACACTATGAACTTTACTATTACCTTGTCACTCGTACCGACCAAGCAAAACTTTTAAGTAACGACTTCTGAATGATTCATCTTACTCGCCGCACGATAAACGGCCTTGAACGTGCCACAAGAGGAGCGTATAGCTCTCCTTCAACTCTATTGCATGTATATTTTCTGTCCCACAGAAAGTAACTCTCGTGTTCGTACGCCGACGCCGGCTGTAATCCACGTCCGAAAAGAGCAAGACTCTTAGAAAGATTGAATTAACATTTTACATATTCATAGAGTGCCGAAGCCTGATGGCCAGTCCCAAAGTCAATGTAAGAGTACAGCTTACTCTTCACACGGAGTCCTCGATTCGCATAGCCGAAGTCCACCTCCTCTCTGCGGAGACGCGAATTAACTGGGTAAAGACTAAATATCTGAGGTGTCACTCTGTCAGTCCCTTACTTTTAATCCGCATAATAGAAACCTGCAGAAGGAAGCCGCGCACTTGATACGAATAGCAATTCTCTTCAGTATTTAAAAACTCTGAAATTTAGAAGCTTAACTCAAGAAGTGAAGAATATAAATACTCGCGGGACACCTACACCGGTATTTCAATTCATTAGAGGTATTAAAGGTACCAGCCGCCGCTGATCATTAGCAAGTTAGCTCTGATTGTTTCTCTTCATCCTACCCTTTCTTTCTGTTTCTACGGTGTTGGCGCTAATGGGGGCGGGCTCATTTTTTATTAATTTTCGCATATTCCCTTTTTGCGATTTGGCGATGTTTTAACGGCCGGATTCTTTTTCTGACGTCAACCACAGGGGATACACAAGCACGTTAAACATTGACAACACACAACTACACCCGAGGCGGGATTCGAACCCATTATCCCTCGCTGCGAGACCGCCTCGGTACTTCTGCCTTAGCAATCTCGGCTACCCAGATCGGTCACATTAGCCCCGATACTTTGTTTTAATTTCAACAAGTGTTGAAGGAGCTTTCTCGCATAAGTGCTTGAAAAGGTAGGTACAATCGCAGCGCTTGCTGTGAATCACTGGGGTACACTATGTAATACTTAACGCAAAACGATGACTTGTCCCTTTTATCAAAATCGTACTTTGGAGCAGATGCAGGTTTTTTTTTTAATTTCTGAAGTTTGACCTTGAAGTTCTTCGGGTAGGGAGTCTATGTTGACACAGAAAGGAACCGCTGTGTAAATGTTGTCATCACGTGTTAATAAGCGTGTTTCTGTAGGCTGAAACTAGTTTGGTAAAACATGAATAACTGGAGAGGTGCGCCATTATCTTACGCCTCCGAAGTTGCAGCATCTCCCTCTTGATTGCATTACGATATGTAACAACTGTCACTCTCCACCCTGCAACTGTTCAATCACATAAGCCAATATTACTTGAAAAATAGATTTTTTTTAAATTACAGACTTAATTCGTTTTGTTTTTCCAAGAAAGGAATTACTTCATCTCGTAGCTCATATAACATAGCCAACGTATTTCCTTTGGAGAGCCAGCGTACTTCCGTATGAAATGAAGTGTTTTGTGATCTGTTCCTACTCTTCGCGAAGTGTTTTAAAAGGTCGAGTATTTAAAACGCCGTTTTTGTGTTATTAACCACTTTAATATATCATTTTAAAAAATCGTGGAGTTCGTTTGGAATGTCTTAGTTGCCAAGGCTTAACGGTGTATGAAACAATGAATCCCAGTCATAGTAGAAGTTTTCTTCTTATCAATTGCACAAAGCCATTGAGCACCAGACATTGAAGGACAGCCATGTGTGCATCCAATCAATTTTTCACATGAAAATTGAAACTTGTCAAACAATCAGAGGCTTTTCATTACATCAGCAGCCTTTGTAGTTGTTGCAAACTATGAAGAAAACGGTGCCTTCTGTTCAGTTTTCAATAAATCGAACATGAACTAAGAAAATTGTGCAATGTCTATACTCTCGTCTAGTTGTATTCCAAAAAAAAAAAATTATTCCATCAACTACTTGGTTTTGATATTTTCGGCCTTTTTATCAATGTGCCGTTTCACAGAGTTGTCAGAAAGAAGTATTCGTGATAATTTGTTTCTACAATATTCCAAGAACAATAGCCGCTGCCTTACAGGCGTGATTTAACAAGCGTCTCTCTGATAATATGATTTTTCTTTTGCCTAGCAAGTGATAGTTGATGAAGAAGTGATACTTCATGTGAAGCTTCAGGCCCTTTTTCAGATGTCTGAACAACATATACAGTACTATCCAACTTCATGCGTTTTAAATACTCAGACTGCAGAAAAAATGTCCTTTGGTCTGTCCTTAACAGACACACGTTTCGTTGACAAATGTCGATCAAGACAAATAGGTCTCATAGAATTGTTGCTCAATGCTTCATAAGAAATAACACACTGAGGATGTTCGACACCATCCTTACGCACGCAAATAAACCCGTATTTAATTATCATCGTTATACTTGAGTTATTGTTTGCTGAGCTCATCTCAGGACACAAATAACACAGAGTAACGAGGGAACTATGACAATAAAATTCCAATATTCCTAGCACGTCAAGTCCTCCGGAATGTTCGGGTACACACGGCTTGATGGTTCCAGCGCCCCCCAATTGACATCTCCCACTACATTGGGGGGCACCCCCCTTTACTTCAATGCTGTAGAGCAGGGCTTACCAACTCAATGCTCAGTGACGTCACACTTTTTCTCTCTGCTCGGAGCAGAGCCGGGGAGCAAAGGTAGTGCCGGACGCGGCGGCGGGCGAACAATGTTCCAATGATGGTATGGAAGTAGGGGGAAAAGGTTCGTTTCTGAATGGTAATTACACGTTTCTGAATGGTAATTATTATTTAAATGTTTATGATTCAATAAAACATGAAAACCTAAAAAATGGAACGGGGA